>PVJD01016382.1:0-21217 GCA_004026545.1 Mormoops blainvillei
TCATAGTCCTTGTTTTTATACCGTTGGCTAGTTGTTCCAGCGCTGCTTGATTAAAACACTTTCCTGTTCCCATTGAATTGCTTTGGCACCTTGGTCAAAAAATCAGTTGACCACTTATTTGTACTCCTGTTTCTGGACGCTCTCCTGTTGTGTGGCTGTCCTTTCGCCAGTACCATATTATATAATAAATCCTTCAACTTAAAAAAAAAACTTGTAACTGCTCGAGGTTCTTTAAGTTTTCACATTCAATTTTGAATTAGATTGTCAAATTCCATGAAGATGACTGCTGGGGTCAGGATTAGGGCTGCATCGAATCTAAAAACCGTTTGGGGGCAGAATTTTCATCTTAACACTTGAGTCTTCCAACCCATAAACAAGGTCTGTCTCTATTAGGTCTTCTTCAGTTTTTCTTAAGCAGCGTTTTTCTTGAAGTGTTGCATACCTTTTGTTAAATTTATTCGTCTTAATTTTTTCTTGTATAAGCCATACACTGCCTTCCATGTGTTGCCTTAACTGCAGCCGGCCTCTGCTTGTGTTTGCACGTATGAGAAGCACATAAAATAGAACATGGACAAGCAGAGCTGTGGCCGAGCTTCTGGAGTGGGTAGACTCAGGCGAGAGTAGCTGTGCCATAGAACAGCCGTGGTGCCCTCTGCTGTACCGTGGATATGTGTGCAAAGAGGCACCTGAGGACATTCAAGGCATCCCCAGTATACCCCTCGCCCCGGCCCGGGAGATGGGTGAATTGTAGAGGTAGCAAATGTCCGTACGTTGGGCAGCTTTTGTGTACCACGTAAAGGTGCCCCGGAACCGGATTGCTTTGGCTGACGGATGAAACAGCGATCGGTAGCGCTGTTTCTGTCATTGGCCGTGTGGAAAGGAAACTGGTGTCACTCCTTCCAGGCCCCCCTCCCAGCCACTTTTAGGGAACCGAAGAATGACTGCCTTGTTATGATCCACAATTATACATCAGTGGGAAAATCTTATCTGCTTTTTAAGCAGTACAAGCAATGAAACCTCAAATGTGTTTGTCTCTTCAAAGTAAATTACTTTTGACAACCTTGGCAGTCAACTTCATGGTTTTTATTGCTCTTTTCCAAATTCTTTTCATTTATTGTAACATGAAAACAATTATTACCATGTGACACTGTACGATTTACGCATCATGAGAAACACCGCCCTGATGATGATTTAACCTCACAGCGGAATACTCGCCCCCACGCCCTAGGTAGGAGCGCTTCTGTGGCAGGAAACCTGGCGACAGATCTATTTGCCGAGTCATTTTAAAAAATTACTAGCTCCTAAGAGCGACAGATACAGTAGTTCTCGTTTTTCTTATAACAAGACAATATAAGATCATTCAGAAAATTAGGGGGGAAAAAACCCAGATAAACCAAAAGAAGGAAATAAAATTCTGTTTGTGGTTCGCCATTGTAAAGTCTGCTGTGTATACCCTTTCAGGCCTTTAAAAATATGGTTGACGACCACACGTTTTTAAATGCCTCTTTTCTTTGTTGTGAACTTGTTGCACATCAGTAATGTCAGTGTTTGCCTAAATTATCGTTCTCAGTGGCAAAATAGTATTTCATTGGATGCATCCTGTTCCTTTATATTTGGTGTGCCCCCTGGTTTTAGCTGTTATAAAACACATTACTGATTTTTTTTTTTTTTTTTTTTTTTTTTTTTTTTTTTTTTTTTTTTTTAGTTTAACCCTTGCCCAACCCTTTTTACCTTTGGATAGCATCCTAAAAGTGTCTCAAGTGTCTCAGGTGTCTGGGTTAAAAGATAAGACACATAAAGATTTCTGGTACATAGAACCATGTTGTCCTCCAGCAGGGTTAGATCAGTTCACTTCCCACCAGTGGCATTTGAGTGGGCCTACTTCTTATCTCTGGGTGTTCATGTAAAAGTCGTTCGGGTCCTCTTAAGTGTCCTTCATGGGGAAATTGTGGCAAATGAAATTGACTCTTTCTTGAACTCACTGGGAAAGCTTATTTGAATTCTTGATATTTATGGAAATTGAGGACCTTTTAGGAAAGGTTCCCTTTAAAAACTCAGTCTCTCTCCTCTCTCATTCCCTGCTTCCCTCGCGCCTGCTCCCTCCGCTTCCCCAGGAGAATTTCAGGCCCATGGCTTTTAGATCTTCTAGAGTAGTGGTCGAATGCGGTGTTTGGAAAGGGCTGTGGCACATGAGTGATTGTGAGATCATTTACTGGAATTTGACCTTGATGAACTTTTGAACAGAAGATGTCAGCCTGCGTCGTAATACATAGTAAGGATGCACCGTGTGTCGGGAGCGTTCTGCCACCGGACGTGTGCGTTACATTCCTTTGCGTGGCTGAAGGTGGAGATTATGATTGAACTGTGTACCGGACTCGAAGTCACAGTCCAACACGGGGACCGTTCCGCAGCCTTCTCCTCTATACTGTTGTCCCTTATCAGTGATTTATTTCACAAAGAAGTAGTTTCTGACCGTTGGCATTCTATTTAGAACAGTTACTTTATTTACTAGCTTGGCATATTTTTGTTCACCGTGATAGCTAGTGCCTTCGGGAGGATGCGAGACAGGCCTTTGCAGGTCTGGGTGTCATAAAGGGTCATGCTGACTGGAAAGCCTGACATTAAGCATGTTTCGTTAGAGGCACACGTCCCTGCAACGCCAGTGAAAGATGATAGGCTGTGGGCTCAGGCGCTCCTTTCAACCCCTTGCCCCTCCTTAGTGACGAATACATTGAACTGAGCCCTAGCGGTCTGATCTGTGATGTGCTTTTACCTGTCTCTACCTGATGAGGCTTTTGTGAGGTTTAAATGAATATGATGCCTGGTCTGTAGTACACGGAACACAGCCTCCAGCTTCTGTTTTCGGTGTTATTTGAAAATCAGGGATGCGTTATGTATGTACGTGGATGGGCTGTGATGCGTCCCATGTCTTAACCAGTATGGCCGCCCATACTTACTTTGGTGGGCTTTTTTTTTTTTCCAGGGTTTCCTAGTCTTGAACTACTGGCTACATGGCTACCAAATGCCTAAGGGAGTTCTTCACAGCTGAGTTACGAAGCTGGAATTGGTTCTAGACGCTGGGTAGATGCAAAGCAGCCTAACTCTTCAAGCACCGACCTTTCCCACCTCCGATTCCGGCCTCCACTTTGAGAAGGACACCCTAGCTTCACCGACTCCGAGCAGGACAGAAGCCCACTTCCTCCCCCATCAGTGAAAAAAATCGAATGCTTCCAATGTAAATTGTTCATGTGAAAGGAACACACAGGCTGTCCTCCAGAAGTTAATTGGCAGTCAAGAGAAGACTTGGACTCTAATTTATATTGCTTTGCACTTTGATCTGATACTAAGAAACAGCATTCTTTGGTGAAATTTTGGGTGCCAAACACCTACCCAGAATGTCCAGAGCTTTCCTTTGCAGAAGTTTCCTTTTGACTGTCCACGTCATTCTGAATTCTGACTTGTGTTGGGAACGTGCTGGACTATGGAAAAGTTTCTCTGGGTTGCGTTAGTAACATTTTTGGGGTTATACTTCCTTTCTGTACCATTTCTCTTAATTTAAAGGACTGCAAGCCAGATTGTATTACCTCCCGGCAGGTAACATAGCTCTCCCTTTCATTAACTGTTCTCTGTGCCCGACCGTCTCCTGATACCTGGTAGAGGGACACCTTTACACACATGCTCGCCTCCTAATTTAAGTCCTGTATCCGCATGTAGATATAATGTACATAACAGCTCCACCTCAAGGTTGCTGGAGTCGGGCCCGTGCCTGAGACACTAATTCAGAGCGTTCGCACTCAGCCGTGGGCTGGGCCCAAGGACCTGACACCAGGGTCGGCGGGGGTGACCTAGGACCCTTCCTACAGTATTCATGTGGTGTTTTTAATTTGTCATTGTCATTGTGTGTGCGTGCGGTGTGTGTTTTTAATGGGAATCTTGTTTTAAAATGTAATTTCTAAAGTTTAACACAGAATGTTTTATTTGTTGTGCGGTATATACAATAGAGAGGTACCTGAACATTATTTTCTTCTTTTCCTCAGAAGTGCTCCTGAGTATTCGTGGTCACTTCCCATAGTATTCATTTGACTTCACTGTCAAAACCATTATTCTGTGCGTTAGTAACCCTGGGGAGGGAAGAACAAGAAGGTCGGCGCCGACGGGCCCTCGGAGCCGCGCGCCCGGGCCTCGTCGGCACCGTAGCTGCCCCGCTGGCGGGCGGGGCCCACGTGCGGGGCGGGCTGGCTCGGGGGCTTGTCTTGAGTGGAAGGGCGCTCCTGCGGGGTGCAGAGCTTCGAACTTGTGAACCCCGTCCCCGTCATCTCTGGCGTCACTTGCTGCCGTGGGCCCGGCAGGCTCTCAGAGCTCTGCAGCGTCAGCAGCCTGAGTGTGGGAGCGGCTCTGCCGCGCGTGGAAAGGACCTCGGCGCCGGCGGGCACTCCTTTGCCCTTGTTCAATATCAGGTTTCGATTTGCCCCTTGCCATTGTTTCCAAAGATCATGGAATGTCAGTAACATTTTAAAGGACCAACACGAACCTCCTGTTATGAAACCTCTTCCCGTGGAAGCGCACTCAGCTACTAAAGACAAGGTCCCCGGGCTGTTTCGTCTTCGCGTTGAGAACGGTGTGGGGATCAATGTGTGTGTATGTGATTTGTTTTTCGGGTTGGCTTTGCTTTTTCCTTTTTTTGAATACATCCCTCCCTCCCACATTACTAAATTTCTGTTTTTGAGAAATTGAACCTCAAAGTGTAAAAAAATAAGCCTCCATTCATAAGGTAGATGTTGTAAGCTTGACAGCGGTCGTGAAAGTGATGTAACTTTTAGACCCTTCATCTTACAGCGTTGCTAGCAGACTGGTTAGGAGAACCCAGGGGAGGGGTGGGGGGAGGCAATTCTTCTGAACGAATGGACTTTCTGTTGTTGTTTTTGCATGTTTAATATAAAAGTTCTTGTTCCTTGGGAGATCATGGCCTTTGAATATGCACACAACCTTTGAATTGTGCCTACTAAACTATAGCAGGGGACTTGGGCACCCAAGGAATTCTGACTTTCTGGGATTATAGTAGTAATTCCCAGCCGTACTCTGGACTTTATTTTGCTAACCCATAATTGAGCAACTGTAAATTACTGCTATATTAATGTTTTAAAGCACTGGGATAGTCTGATTCTAACTTGTAATTAATTGTTTGCCAATTATCTGTTTGAAATAAATTTGTGTCTGAACAGCTATTGAAACTGTTAAATTGTACAGATATTATTCATGACAGCTTTGTACTGTGGAATGTGCTTAATAAAAAACAAAAAGTTGACCTTTGTCCAATAAATTGCTAAGTAATGTCAATAAATCAAGTATGAGTATTACGCAGTACATCTAATCTGGCTTCATGCAATTGTTACTTCAGCTACTAATTCAAAGCCAATACTCTTAATAAAGTGTTGCAATACTCCGATGTTCTGTTAAGAAATTTTTCCAAAATAAAAAAAAAAACCCTGTCGTGTGCTATTAGTAATTCAGTGACATCCAGTTAAAGTTTATAGATTTAAAAATTCATCTGCTCTGTAAAATGAGGTGGAAAGCAAACTGCTTTTGGCTTGTGAGGACTTGGATGACATCCCACCTGTGCCCTGGGGGCTTTCCTGAAAGCCGGCTCGAGGTCGGGGAGCCGGGCAGCTCAGAGCGCCTCCCCAGCAAGCCCGCTCCCCACAAGCGCCGCCTTGCTTCACAAGTCACTGCAAAGGTAGGAGAACGGCCCCTGTAACTCCCCGGTGGTTCCCGAGGAAGTGGGTGGAGGAGTGAGAAGCGTGCATGCAGCCACTCCCGTTTTCATGTTTGCAGATTCACACGTCACTGCTTGAGGCCTAGATCAGGAAGAATACGGCCTGTATCCGCAGGGCTCTGCTCGGAATGTAGAGGCTAGCACTCCCTGAGGTAGCAAGAGTTTTTGGGATAACTGAATGTCCTCCCACTGGTCAACCGATTTGGTACTGTGGACTTTGGGAATGAAATGAGGGTATTTCTATACGGTATTGCCCCCGCCCATCTTTTCTGTTAAAAAACGCTTTAAAAATATGTGAGATGTTAAAACCAATTTAAAAGCCATAAAAAGGTGGATAAAAGTGATTTTCTTTGTCAGTCCCCAGTCATTGCTAACCAATTTTTTGCATATCCTACAAAGGTAATACTCTGTATAGAAGTATTTGTGTATCATGCCCACCCCCCCCCACTGCCTTTTTATCATTAATAGCTGTGTGATATACGTGTACCGCACCTTGCTTTTCATCTAATATTCTTCAGGAGATCATTCCATATCACCACATGTAATTCTGTATAATGTTTGTTCGTGGCTACCTAGTATTTGGTTATAGGGGTGCACTGTAAGGAACTATTTAGCTAGTTCCTTGAGGGTGGAGAATTAGTGGGTGTCCTGCCTTTTTCTCTTTGCCCAGGCCTTTCTGTCCCTGCTCGTGCTCGGCAGGATAAACTTGGTGATTTGGCTAATCCTTAGCAGATGTTCAACATTTCTGCGGAGTGGGAAGACCCTCAGGTGTGGACTGCACCTTCCTTCACTTCTCTGATCATCTCCTACCCTCACATAGTTGGTGTCAGTAAGTACTCGTTTTCCTCCTCGATATGGGAGGTGTTACTGGGAGGAGTTCACAGCTCCGAATGCTCCCGTAATGATGATGGAGGTTCTAAGAGATGTTTTGGAGAACTTGGATCTGTAATCGGAGACCAGCGGTGCTTTGCCACATTGGCCTATTTGTTTTCCCGTTACTAAGGAGAAAGGCAGTTGGGCCGCCTGGCCGATACTTCTGTTACTAATTAGCTGTGTGACTAGACTCCCTTTTGGGTCTTAGCAGTCCCATGGATCAAAGAACGTTTCACTAGTTCAAATC
The DNA here is from genome assembly GCA_004026545.1 of Mormoops blainvillei. Lineage (NCBI taxonomy): Eukaryota > Metazoa > Chordata > Mammalia > Chiroptera > Mormoopidae > Mormoops > Mormoops blainvillei. The sequence goes on from PVJD01016382.1 coordinate 6,894, forward strand.
CTTGAGGGCACAGGCCCCAGCTCCGGACGATCTGTTGCCTTGCGGAATGCAGACCCAGGGATGGCATGTCTACGTTTTCTAGAAAGGTGGAAATAAACGTCATGTGGACACCCAATTTAGGGATTTTTTTTTTTTAATGCTGCTGCGCCAACTTGCCGTCTCTGTACTAATGTGATTTTAGGCATTTGTTTGTAGTGGCCTGTTGAAGCATTGTGCCCAACAGTTTGGTGACTGAAGTCTTGAAGAACAGAAGTGATTCCAGAGAAATAGAACAAAGAATGTGTATGCCTTGTGACAAAGTGAGCAGCACATGTTAATCAATCCATACATGTTTATGCAAATGACCTAAAAGGGGAGGTCTTTGAAAAGACAAGAGGAGCCCTGGCTGCTGTAGCTCAGTGGATTGAGCGCCAACCTGCAAACTAAATGGTCACTGGTTCGATTCCCAAGTCGGCACATGCCAGGGTTGTGGGCCAGGTCCCCAGTAGGGGGTGCTCGAAAGGCAACCACACGGTGTTTCCCCTTCTCTCTAAAAGTAAATAAATAACGAAAGAAAAAGACGAGAGGAGAAGGAGCCGAGAGCTGGCAGCCCCTGTCTTCAATCACTGAGTGTTCAGACCAGCTGCTGCTTTGCTATTGCACTGGAGTTGATTTCTCACTAGGCAGGATTTAGGCCTAAAATTGACTAGGCCTTCCTGCTGGAGAGGACTCTGGGAGCTCCGAGATCTCTGAGCTCCAACTTGTTTTTGTGCACAGAGCTGGGTCTAAAACCTCACAGATAATCAACAAACATCTGCAGGATGACTAAGTATGTGACCGTCCAGGTGTTTACCTGCCTGAATTTGGGACGATGCTCCCCGCACACCAGATGCACTGAAATGCTGCGTCAGTGTTTTCCTCAGAGGAGGAATGTTAATGTCGGGTCGAGGGAAACTGGGAGTGACAAAGGCAGGGACTTCATCTGTAGCGGGCACGCCTTAGGGACAGCTTCAATCTGCTGCTCTGATGGCACCTCAGGGAGGACAACATCAGCTCCCCATATCCTTCACCTTCCATCCAACAGACCTTTCTGTTCTCAAAGGCGGTGCTTTACTGCCAAACACCGCGCAGCGCTGGGGGTTGGGAAGGAGCTCTTACAGTACCACAGCCTTCAGGCCTTGATGGAGACCAGCCCATGATGGAGACCAGCCCATGAGGGCCCCTGGTCTATGGAGTGGCAGCAAAGAGCAAGACTTGGGGTAGCACGCCTGGCTTGGGATTGGAGCCCTGCCCCCCGACGGGCAGCAGGTCCCCGGTGGGGGGGCAAGCACATTCCTGCCGGAAACCTGAGCTTCCCCACCTAGGAGGTGGGGTTAAATGACAACCTACAGTGCCTAGTAAAGCTACAGAGGCGGCAACTTGGTCACTTCAACGGTGGCTTTTAAACAGAACAGAGTGTTCAGACCAGAGGAAGTTACCAGGGTTAGTAGGGTTCCGGGTGGTGTGAGATGAGACGACGTTAGACGCGCTCAGGCAGCCTGGGCCTTGTCTCATCTTCTCAGGGAACATAACAGGAGTTGACACTTGGTCCCCAGTGAGGACCTGGCCCAGTGAGGACTGAAGTTAGTGACCAGGGCCTGGGCTCTTCACGGGGTGCAACAAAGGGAGATGGACAAGGTGAACAGTGTTTATATCGAGTTATTTTTGTTAATCTATTAAGAATAATTCCGTTTTAAAAGCAGTCAACTTATCATAGCCCCAAGGTGTGTTTCTGGGAAGGGACTGAGACCTCGACATGCCACCATCCTCAGCGAATGAACTGTAGTGTCTCCCAAGTGGACAGGAGAGTTTTGTGTCCTCAGCGTGTGCGTAGGTGGCAGGGCCAGGGGTGGAGGGTGGTGCGGCGAGGAGGGCTGTGCCTCCACCTCTCCGAGTTCCGTGGGCAGCAGGCACCCTGAGGAGCCAGGCCTCCTACCGGACAGTCCTCTTGCGTAAACGGACCCCCTCTACATCTCTCTCCTCCCAGTGGCATCTGTCCTTTGCTCGTTAATAAATGTACACGGTGCGCCTTCAGCGATGCACGCTGCACGCAAGGAGCTGGGCAGGTCGGGTGCCTGGGGCCGCCAGGTGCGCCCTGCTGATCCAGGAGTGGGGGCTCTGTCCTGGCCGCAGTGCGCAGCCTCCCGCGGGCTTTAAGCAGCGAGTGAGCGGGTTAGGGAGCTAGTGTCCAAATGCCGGAGAGAAACGTTGAGGGCTGGGGAAGGCGGAGCCCTGGGCGGTTTCGAGGGGTGCTTCGACCGGGCGGACCTATGGGACCTGGCGGAGGGGCTCGGAGGGGCTGTTTAGTGTGCGCCTCCCAGGCGCCACGAGGGGCGGGGCGGCTGTGATGGGAAGGAGAGCCCGCCCTGCTCTCCGGAAGCTTCCATTCCCTAGCGGACAGGCAACACGCAGGTGCGGCCAGGCACGCGCGATCCACAGGCTAAGCTCGGAGCGTGGTAAGGGCTGTGAGCAGAGGGCATGGGGCGGTGGGTGGCAGCAGCCTGGGGGACACTTGTGCCAAGGCCTCATGGATAAGCAGGAGCCAGCTGGGCAGTCCCAGGTGGAGGCGAGGGAGGCGCAAAGGCCTCGAGGTGGGAATGCCCCGTACCAGAGTGGCCGGAGGGCGCTTGGACCCCCAGGCAAGGGAAGGAGGGTGGGTTGAGGCAGTGGCTGGTGACGCGTTTGGATTTGGACGTTTCAGGTGCCGGAGAGATAGGCCAGGAACGCTGACTGAGGCCTGATACTGCGGCCAGGAGGACGTTGACCGCATTTAGGAAGAGGCCACAGGACGACAGCCAGCGACGAAGGCGGCGGCGGAGCAGCCGGGGGGAAAAAGGTAGGGACGTGATAACCCACAGTCTTGGCGGGGCCCGGGTGGCGCTCCCCGACTTGGAAAACCGCTCTTTCCAAACACTTGCCGCCCCCCCCCGCCCCCCACCGGCTGCCCGGGCCTCCGGGGGAACAATGCCGGTCCACTCATCAGAGGCCGCAGGCCACCTCACCCGCTCCCACGTCCCTTCCCAGCCAGCGCCGCACCCCCCTCGCCGCCACCCCTGCCCCTCAGGCCTTGGGCGCGCTCCCTGCAGCCCATCTGCACAAACAGACCGGGGCCAGGTCTGCGCCTCAGGAATGAGGAGATAAAAGGGACCATCGGGGCTTTTTCCACCAAAGGCGAAAGCATTTTATAGAACGGGCTGTGAGTTTTTGTTTCAGGAAATTTCATCATGTCTCCAAGAAGGGGAGGGGAAACGGGGGGGCGTGGAGAGAGGGGGAGAGAGAGAAAAAGAGAGAGAGGGAGAGAGAGAGAGAGAGAGAGAGAGAAGGTAATTGGCCTCAGATTTTCTCACTCCCTTTTCATGTTGGTAACAGGAGGTGGCCCAGGTCAGGCTGGGGTCAGAGACGTTTGGGCTCTTTAGTGCCGCTCTGTGAATACCTCGGTTCTGTAATAGTTTTTCCTTTAAAAACAGCTCTGCCTTCTTTGGCAGATGGTGACATTCCATTAGCATATGGAATATTTTTCAAAACACATCCGAAAGCATGTCTCTTACGGAGGAGACTGGGCAAAAGCAAACGAATGTTTGAAAAGTATGTTGGGAGCAACTCCACATCTCGGCAGAAGGCTCCCACCCCGCGGCCCCACCCGCCCCTCCTTCTCCCCGCTCCTGGATTGTAACTGTAATCGGCAGGAGAGGATTTTCCCGCTGGAGCTTAGTCTGTTGGCTTTACCCTGACCCTCACAGTTCGCAGAGGGGAGCTAGGGAGAGCCCGGACCCCTCTCCCGGCCTGGCACAGACTGAGAACCCCGGAACAGAGGGCCAGCCTTTGTGGTTGTCGCATTGGAGCGGTGGAGGCTTCTTGTTTACAGAACACCCTTGGTGTGCCAGGTGCTGTGTGTGACATACGCTATTGTCTTTCCTGATGAAATCTGTCTACCGCACAGCGGGCAGAGAGATCTCTTGAATATGTATGTCACATCCGGTCACTGCCCTGCCCAGTGCTCTCCAGTAGTTGCCCATTAGGCTTAGTGAGAATCAAGTTCAAAATCCTTGTTATTGTTCGCAGTGATGTAGCCCCATCCTCTGTCGCATCTGCAGCGCCGGTCATTTTGTGTCATGCTTGCCTCTGTCCCGCCCATGCCAGTTACCTGGCTTTGTTTTAATGTTCGTAATTTCTGCCTCAGGACCTTTGTGTGTGCTGTTCCCACTGCTCCCACTGCTTAGCAGGCATCGCCCCAGCTGTTTGCCCGGCCGCCCCCTCATCGTGCTCTGATTGGCCAGGCCTATGTCACATGGCCTCCCTGGAGGCGGGGATGGGGATCCACCCCACACCAAGCAGATAAGAAGGGAAGGGCGCTCCCTCATCGTGCTCTGATTGGCCAAGCATATGTCACATGGCCTCCCTGGAGGCGGGGATGGGGATCCACCCTTCACCCAGCAGATGAGCAGGGAACGGCGGCAGATCCCCAAAGGAAGACTGGGGAGCTGAGGCCCGCAGAGAGGCAGAATGGGGACTGGGAAGACAAAACGCAGGGTCCACGGCTCTGCCACCAGGCACGCCTTTTCCCCATGGGAAACGACTAACTGTACACGCTCCTCAAGGCTCAGCTCAAATGTCACCTCCTCCCTAATCCACTGATGAACAGGTGCCGCCTCCTCCACGCCTGCACCCCTCCCATGCCTCGCCTCTCTCTCCTCAGTATGGGAGCTATTCCCGTGCCCCTGGGAAGAGGGAGCCACTGAGCCCGCCCTCGGGGTCAGAAGGGTCGGGTGCACATCTCGTTTCTGCTCTTCGTTGGTTGTGCAGCTGTGGACAAGGCACTTCCTCCTGATCACTGCTCCCTCCTAGGCCTGCTCTGAGCCTTCGGTGAGAGGCAGCCGGCCTAACCTGGGTTCCCAGGGGGCTTCCTTCACATCGGGGTCCATCCCGGCTCATCTCTGCACCCGCAGTCCCATCACACGTACTGACAAGTGTGTGTCGAATGAACAAACCCACAGATTCCAGAACTGTCTGGATACAGTAGGGTCCCCCCTTTGTGGCACTCAGAGTCCAAGGTGAACACTTCGGGTGAAAAACTACGGAGTCAGAGACTCCGAAAAGCTCCGAAGTGCAAATTGAGTAGCTTGCTAGGTGGCCCAGCGCTGTACTCTGACACCCAGTCAGAGTGCGAGAGCCACCCAGCTGGTCCAGGGGAGACAAGAGAAAAGTCTCACTGCAGCCACTGGGTCATTCAAATGATTCTGCCCTTAAAACAACTTTTGGAAGGTGAGAGGGAAAAAGGAGAAGCGAAAATGGTAAATCCTGAATTTTCAGCTGCCTGCAAGTTTCACTCCATTCTGGCTTCGTAGGCAGCCTTATTCGGTAACTTTAATAAGTGTCAAGAGACTTGTTTGTTATGGGAGAACAAACGTGATCCTCTGCGTAGGTGCTCTGAGGACAGTGTGCAGCGCCGAGCGGGGGCTCCGTGAGTGTGGGGGCTGGGGCCCAAGCCTTGCTCGGTGGTCTGACGAAGACACGATTCCCTAGGTTGCTGCCCAGGAGGTCTGGCCGGGCCACCTCTGTCTCCCACTGGCGGCCGTGCAAACTGGCTGTCACGCTCCCAGCCCAAGACATTGATCACTGTCGCTTAGATCCTAAAGCCTGGGGGGAAATTCAAGGGCACAGGATGCAGTGCTGCTGCTCCCTGTTGGCTACAGAGCAGAATTCAGGCAAGTGAAGTTGACCTTGGTCCCTTTCTCTTGAGTCTTGGTTAGCATAATTTCGTTTTCAAGACAAGTACATAACCTTGACCACCCTCACCACCAAAACCAGAAAACCTGCCAACGCTCAAGAGCACTGTAGCGTCATCATCTCAGGACCAAGGTTCGTATATTGTTTTCGCAGTGCCCTTCATGTGATTTCTGGGACAGTCATGTCAAACCCCTGGGGGTGACTTCGGCCGTCATGTATCATGGTTGTGGACTCTCTCTTGGGAAGAAAGGAACACTGATGTTCAAATGGTCCTAGGCTCCAAAGGCGCCTTTGGAGGCAAAGGGTCTTCCTGCCAGAGGCCAGGCCCGTCCCAGTTGGCATTTGGACACCACTGTCACCATCGTGGTCCCAGTTTTCCCGACTGTGGTCATCTTTAAAACTGCCTTTCCTTGGGTGAGGTCGGCTGAGGCCAGAACAGCAGAACCCTGGTCTCCCTGTGCCGGCCCCCTCCTTGGAGCCCGGACGCTGGGTGGCCAGGTCACCGAGTCACCGGCCTGGGCCTTACCTCTGCCTCTGTGAGTGCTCTGTGGTCAGGAACTGGGCAGCTTCGGCTTTTAGATCCCCTCACCACAGGAGGTCACCAATCTGCACTATTTCTCCAGTGTCACCTTCTGTCTCTTCTGCCACCAGCTTGCTCTTTCACTCTGGAGTTTCCCATTTAAACCCCAGAGGGACAAAACGCACTTTTGTGTTTTGAGCACCAAATTGAGCTCAATTACTTGAAACTATTGGGCGGGACTTTTTTTGCTCTGGTCGCCTTGTAGGTCACCAGTCAGCCAGTGGATGGGCTGCTTTTAGGTCAGGTGCCCATCTTTGGTCCAATCAATGGCCACCCCTCGTTCAAGCACAGCCTAAAGTTATTTCCCTCCACTGTGGCCTTGGGTGGGGTGATTTCCCACAGGAGGGGAGTAGATGTGGCTCCTCCTAGCCCCTAGCCCCACCCAGCTCCTTAATAAACTTTAACAAGCTCCATATAGCTGACCAATCTGTAGGAATTTCATGCTCCCGAAGTTACTTGGAGGTCTTAAGGTTAAAGGGGCACATGCCCCGTTCTTCGTCGCATGAGATGGCTCTCTGGGAAGGCCCGCATTCTGCAGCAGCCTCTCCAGATCTGGCCCCTCAATGCAGTGTCTGTTGGAGCCTGACTTTTCCCCAAAGTCCAGTACCTGACGTTGGTCCACCTTTCAGAGACGTTTTGGAAGTAGCCATAGAAGTGTAGGGATGCCCAGATGGAATGAGGAAGAGCCATTCTGAAAACTTTAGGGCAGAGTTCTCTGGCCAAAGGGCCTTGGTCTATCTCCACTATTACCTGGTTTCCCTGGATCAGTTTTTACTCCCATTTATCTTTCTGTAGTTCCCTTGAAATGCTTCCCAATGTATGTCCTGTGGGACAGTAGTTCCGTGGAATATTAAGCACGTATCATAAGTGGAAAAGGATTCTATGATCAAGTGAGCTTGGGAAATACCCAGTTAAAAAAGGTTAAGTGGGATTTTTTTTTTTAACTCCTGGACTTATCAGAGCCTTTAATGTGCTCCTGTATGCCCTTAGGTCATGGAAGCATTTGTATTTGACCTCGGAATCATTTTTTTCCCCCAAGAGGGTCTCATGGGACTAGAGTTCTAAGGAGCAACCCAGGAGAAATGCTGCTCTACACAGAAGGGGCCTGCTGTCCCCCCCCCAGTGGATGTGTGAGTTTGCTATGATTTGTCTCCTTGTCAGACCCATGACTGCTCAATGTGGGTGGACAGGCGTGTGTCACTGGACGAGACGCTCCATCTTCAGAGAGGTGGCCTGCTCTCCCTGTTGGTGCACCTGCGATGGGCTGTGGTTGTCATGGTGATGGGAGCGCTGCAGACCCGGGAGGGGATCCTGTGTCACCTGTGTATCAACCTTGGGCAGCTCCCTTGAGCGGCACCTGCGCCATACCCTTGCCTGCTCCGAGAGAACACCGTGAAGCGTGCGGCGTTCCCAGGAAGCCTGGCCTCTGTCTTCAGGTGCATGTCTAGGGCCTTCACACCCCAGGGAAGCCACAGTCGCTAAGGGAGGGGCTGGTAGGAGTGAAATATTGGATGGTGGATTCCTTCTGGGTTTCTCAAGCCCTCTGGCTGACGCTTGGATGGGGCCATTTTCGGCTGGGAAGATGGAGGGCTGTCCTGTGCATTACAAGACGTTTGACTGCATCCTTGGCCTCTTCTGCCTAATGCCCTTGGCGCAGACTCCTTTGCCCAGTTGTGACAACCAAAAATGTCTCCAGATGTTGCCAGATATCCTCTGGGGGACAAAATGGCCCCCAGTTGAGAACCATTGCTTTAGGGAAAGCTCGACTAACACCTGCGAGAGGCTTTCAGAGTATGTTACCATACCCCTGGGAGAGGGAGAGGAGTGCTGTCGTGCTGGGAACGTGACCTGAGAGCCCGTAAGACCTGCCAACAAATTATACTCTTCCTTTGGGGCATTTAAAAGTAACTTATCCTTAAGGCTCAAGTATCGGTTGAGGGTCTTGATTGCACGTTCCCGAAAACCCAATCAAAAATGGCCTAAGCAAAGGAGGAATTTTTGGCTCATGTAATGGAATAGTCCAACATAGGGTGAACTTCAGGCATAGCTGGATCCAGGTGCTGAAGTAATGTTATCAAGAATGAAGACTGTTTATTCCCCACTCTTTGCTCTGATTTCCCTGATATTGGCTTCGTTCTTAGACCCTTCCTTTGTGGGGATGAGACTTCTGCCAGCAGTTCTGGCCTCCTCGTCACTCCAGCAGGTCTAGTGGAAAAGGGAGAGCTTCTCTTCCCTCGCAGCTTGAACAAAAGTCCTGGCGCTGATCCCCACTGGCCCAGGAGACTCTGCTGCTCTCCTTGGTCATGCCCGATGCACACACCTGTCCCTGGAGCCTAGGATGGGACCATTCAGTTGGGAAGGGAGCAGGGGGGCTTCCCGGAGGAACATTGGGACGGTTACTTGAAGAGAGGTCACGGGATGCTGGTCGGACAAGCACCTCCACTGCCCCGTGAATAACAAACGTGCTGTGCAACAACCTAGAAGTTTTCTCAAGGTCCCTTTGGTGATGATTCTGGAAAGAGGTGGGGGAATAGTGGAGGGCCATCACCCCTCAGGTGGCTGTCCAACCCATCCAAAATTCTCTCGATTGGCAGTTTCGGTCTGGGCCCTGTTTCACCTGCTTGGCCTGTTTTCCTGGCTTCTTCCTTTGTCCATTACTGCTGTTCTAGCTCATTCCCCTGGGTGAGTTGTTAATAAGAACTGACGTTTCTCCAGGACTTAACATGTGCTGGGTTTTGTTCCAAGGACTGTCCATGACATAATTTTATATAATTTTCTCAAATATCATACTTGATTAAGTAGGTGCTACTATTACACCCATTTTACAGATGAAGCAACTGAGACTTGGGGCGGCTAGGCCACCGTGCAGCAGATGGACGAAGTGGGGTTTGAACCCTGATACATCCCGCTGCCTTGACCCTGACACAGAACTCCAGCAACCGGCAAACCTCTGGCCTGTGAGCCAAATTTGGCTTATGGATGTATTTTGTTTGGCCCACATGGCGTTTCAGAAAACATTTGTATTGGTTGCCCGTGTTTAAAAACTGGGAAACTGCACATTAAAAAACAAAGCCCGTTTTTTTCTACTTCTCTTAAAAAAAAAAAAAGACCCCAAGATTGGCAATACCGGGCCTCCATTCCTGCCGGGCAGAGAGTGGCCGGAGCTGGCAGCCCAGCCCCAGCTGTCCCCAGCACCACAGTCCCTAACACTCCCTATTGCCTTCCCACCACCAAAGCCCAGTGTCATTGTCCTGGCTCATTGGGTGTGTTCTGTCTTCTCTCTGCTCTCGGGCCTTTCCTGCATGGGCTCCGGACCCCTCTGAGCTTCCTGCCCCCCTCTCCTCAGGAAGGTGCCCCCCAGCTCTACCCACAGTGGGATAGGGCTGCTGGTGGTCTTTCTGCACAGACTCAGTGGGAAGGTCTCTGACGGAGGCACCAGAGGACTTGGAGAGAGCCCCGCTCCTCCTTTCCTCCAGTGAGTGCCCCACTCACCGCCTCCTCCCCCATCTTCGGTTTATTGACCATCGGGGCCCACTTTCTTGGTGGTGTTTGCCTTGGGTACATGGCCATTTTTTTCCCCTCCCCGCCCCAGCCCCCTACCATTTTCTTCCCAACCCTCCTCAGGAGAGCCGTCGCTAGGATTATCGTGAAACCCGAGCCCGGAGGCGCGAGGCACAGGCCTTTCCAGCTGACAGCCCGTCCTGGTCCCGCTCGGCTGTTTGTTTAAACTCTTTGCCGTGGCTCCGCGCAAGGTTCTGGGGTGTCCTCAGGCAGATGGCCTGACCTGACCTGTTGCAGGGGCCCCGCGTTGAGGGCCAGGACTGAGGAGCCGGTGGCTGGAATCCAGGCTCTGGTGGTGGGGGGTGGGCGGGGGGTACCTCACAGGTGTGCTAAGGGAGGGGAGAGATTTAGGATAAAAACCAGAGCTTAATGTACTTGTGTAAATGGGACCTACCGGCCCCACATGATGGTGAGAACACTGAGGTTCAGCAAGACAGAGGCACGCGTCCCGTGTCACAGAGCTACGGAAGCAGGGAAGAGAAAAGAAACACTTCATGTCGCTTACAGCATAAGGATATGTCAGACGTCAGGACGGTGATGATGGTGGCAACTGAAAGGCACGTGACAGCCTGAAAGATCTGGCTTGGGGTCACCAGTCACAGTGTCACCAGGCTTCTGTCACAGCTTGCCGGCCCCACCGGGAATCACAAAGCGGTTAAGCCTGAGGATGTTGCCATCTGCAGATGGAGCCCTGGCCCTGCCGCTGACCGGCTGAGTGACCCAGAGCGAGTCGTGGTTAACCCTCAGGAGCCTCAGTTTCCTCATCTGCTAAATGGGAGGCAGGTGCAGAGAGGGAAGAGCAGTTCATGGGGATTTGGGGAGGAGTGCATGACATCATGCAGTAAAGCACGGGGCATGGCACGTACCACTTGCTGGGTGAGTGGTTAACTTCTTCTGTTTTGCTAGGAAGCCCCGGCAGGACGCCTCGCAAACACCATCCAGAGCCCTTATTGGGAGGCAGTTGCCCGAGGCAGGTTCAAACCCCAGCCCCTCAGCTTCCTACCTGCGTGACTTGGGCAGCACGCCACCCTGGGTGGGATGAGGGGTGACATTCCCCTTGCAAGTTGGCTGCGCTACTGGAGAAGGCTATTGCAGGCACGGAGAATTTGTCACCTGCCCAGGCTGGGGTTAGACTCTGAGGGGTCAGGATTACATACCCGTTTCCTGTCCTGCATAAAATGGATGAATGGGAGGGGGACCGTAACACACTCTCACAGGCAGCCCTGTGTGACTGGAGGGGCCAGGGTTGGGGTGGTGGATGGTTCTTCGCGATCGGGAGCTAATTTCACGGAAGGAAGGAGAGCGAGAGGCGGGCCACCTCTCTTGGGGTCCTCCTAGGTCTGCGTGCTTTACCTCCGTTGAGAGTATTAATTTCTGCACTGGCCAGCGTTGCTCAGCTGGTTGGAGTGTTGTCCCATAAACCAAAAGGCTGTGGGTTCAATTGCTAGTCAGGGCACATGCCTAGGTTGCAAGTTCGATCCCTGTTCCAGGCAAGTACGATACCTGGTCGGTTTGTGTGTGGGAGTCAACCAGTCGGTGTTTCTCTCTCACATCAATGTTTCTCTCCTTTCCTCGCTCCCTTCTCTCTCTAAAAGCAATTTAAAAATGTCCTCGGGTGAGGATGAAAACAAAAAAAGAAAGTATTAATTTCTCAGGCTCTAACTTAGGCATGCGAAAATGCCGCTCTGTTTCTAGAACACAGGCTGGCCACTCTGGTGTCCGGGCCTCCCCCGACTCCACCCCCACCACGGGCTGTGTCAGACCACTTAATTTAGCCGTTCTCTGGCCTTGCCCCAGGACAGGGCTTTTAGCCTTGTTGATGGGGGGCACAAATCAGGCACGTCCTGGCTTGACTGGCCCTCCCTGCCAGGCTGCTGGTGGGTGGGGGTGGCGGGGGTGGGGAGACCCACTTCTCTCCCCTGCTTCTGTCCACCTCTCTCCAGCCTGGTGACTCTTCTACCAAATGGTGTCCTTGCCCTCCAGTGAGTGCTGACCTTGGAGCCCTGTGAGATCTCAGCCACACCCCTCAACGTGGCTGGAGGTCTGTTGGAGCCCCCCCAGGCACTGCAGGGGCTCCACCCTCTCCCCTGCTTTTCTCAGGTGCTGAGAGCCAGCATAGCCCTCCCTGTGCCCCTGGGGTGGGGACACGTCTCCTTCACATATCCCAGGAGTGCCCGATGTGCCCACAGTAGGGCTTCACCCTGGCCATGAACCCTGGGGCCGGAAACAGCCAGGAGCCCATTTCGTAGAACTCAGCGCTCAGTGAGAAGGTTACTTGCTTCAGGCCATTCAGTCGGGAGTTCGGCCCTCGAACCTGGGGCCACCTGATTCTAATGCTTGTTTCCAGTTGGTGGTAGTGCCTGCAACCTCCTGTTGTTACAAGAGACCCAAGTTCGGAGAGCGGGAGAACCCTCGTGTGCTTAACGGTTCACAAAGAGGGCTTTTGGAATCCTCCACCACCCACCATTTTTCTTGGAGGAAACAGAGGCCCAGGGAGGGGAAGTGACTTACTCAAGGTCACACAGCGGGGAGGCAGAATCAGGATCAGAGTTTAACTTCCCGGGGCTCAGTCCACTGCTGCTTGTCCCAGCCCTGGGAGGCCTTCCGGCTGCGGAAGCCATCAGCCGAGTCTGAGGATGACATGGACGTCCACTGGATGTCATTATTTCTCTACCGAAAGCTAGCGAGGCCTCCTCGGCAGGAAGAAGATTTTTCCGCCTTTCTTGGGTGAGGAAGTCACATATGGGATGCTCAGGTGCAGAAGCCCTCTCCTTTTGGCACCAAGCCAGGACCTGAAGCCTGCTTCCTGTTTTTTTAGGGCGGGGCAGGCGAGCCTCTCCCTCGGAGACACCAGAGGCCACGGCAGCCCTTCTCCATCCTTGCGGCTTCTCCCCGCAGCCTGGCCCAAGCCCTCTCCCTCCCCCCAGCGTCTAAAAAACATCCTTCCAAAACATGCCCTCTGCATGCAAACAGGCTGCCACCTCTCTCCGCAGCTTTGTGCCAGTTCCAAGCCATGTTCACTGGGCAGCGAGGCTCGGCCTGCACAGCTTGGCCCGGTGCGGAGGATACGGACGCACCAGCGCGTGCTGCTGGCCTGGGGGCGGGGGTGACCTCGGGAGCTGGACAGTTTGAACTTGTGAGGTCAGGACTGTGTGTGGCGATGAGTGGAGATGAGAGGGAAAGGGACGGAGACTGGGAAGGTGTAGCGGAAGGGCCTTCTTGGCAGGGGCGCAGCCTGTCCAGGACTGCAATACAGACACCTGCAGGCGGGCAGCTGGTCCCAGGTTGATTCAGTGAGTCAAGGTTAACGCCACAGACTCTCTCTTTATTCTGCGACCCACGTATTCTTCTAAGAATCCAGCCTTGTTACCTCATAGGCTTAAGAAAGCTGCCAGAGCTCAGAGCATCATGTCTTTACGATGTTCAAGGCAGAAAGTAGGGGCTTCCCATTTATTAGGGAGCGGAGAACTTCAGCAGACATTTCTTTGACCAGAACTGGGTTCATGGGCAGCCTTGGCTACAAGGGATGGGAAAGTGAGTATTTAATAAAACACAGGGGAGTGGGGGCACCCTGGCTTTCCTAGATCCATCATGTGCACCCTAGGGCTGGGCACCCGCTACCGAGAGAGGGGTTCTGTTAGCAAAGTCACAGTGGGAGTGGGGAGCACCTTGGTGTGTGGGCTGTTCCTGGTCTCATCTTCTCTCCCAAGAATGACAGGCCAGAAGTGAGGCAGGAAGTAGAGTAACGGTGCTGTCCTGGCTGCTTCTGATGGGTGGATGGAGCTGACCACCTCAGGGGTGGACACCTTCAGCGCTGAAGGTGGAGGGAGGGAACCTGAAACTTCGGGCTGCAGGGAAGCGCGTCATGCCCTCTCTGCGGCCCCGGACCCCAGTGTGCGAGCTCAGCAGGTGTCTGTTCTGAGAGTGAAGGAACCAATGTGGGGACAAATGAAACCACAATTGCCGGGCTCACCCCCCTTGTCACCCAGTGTCCTTTATCCCCGCAGCGACCCAATACATTCCTTCTGGAGCCCGATTCCAGTAAAAATGTTGTCTCTGCCGAGGTTTGAACATGCTTTCTGTTGTCGGAAAATGAAAACTATGCAACCCAGTGTGTTTCTCTTTCTGCCTGAGCTGCCAGAAGCCAGAGCCAAATGTGTCGCCCAAGTGCTGGGGGCCCTGCTCCCTGGTTTCTCTAGCGCCTCTCTGGCTTCCTCCAGGGGGCGCTGGTCAGGCTCACCTGCCCGTGTCCCCACCTCTGGGCACTCCTAGGCTCAGCCCCATGGGAAGTGGGCACATCAGGGAGAAACTCAAGCGCTTGCCAAACTCACCTGGGGTGGTGGGGGGGACCCAAAGGCATCAAACCTGTTCAGGTGTCTTCTAAAGCTCCGCCCCTCTGATCTTAGAAGAGACAAAATAGGGGAGAGGAACTGGTTCC
>PVJD01016383.1:0-21225 GCA_004026545.1 Mormoops blainvillei
TTATATGTGTGTTTATGACTAATGAAGAATCTGAAATAATATCTCTAGGGAATGAGAAAAGGGAGGGCTGGTGAGAGCTAGGTTACTTTTACATTATATTGTATAGTCAATGTGCTTCTGTATCATTTAACTATTTATTAACAATAAGCCCATGTTACTTTTGTAATTTAAAAATTCATGCCAAAATTATCATTTTGATTTTTAAGCATAATTAGATTTCTAAAGCATGGAAATATACATTTTAACACTATGTATCAATATACAAGTTGGTTGAAATAGGAAACAAAGGTTTTAATTTGACATTAAATGTTAACTGGAGGTCAAAGAGTTAATAGAAATTAAACAGCCTCTTGGAAGTATAACAGCCCCTCCTTGTAACTTCCATACTCAGTAAACCCGCTCATTTCTTAAAACCTACAGAACTGTGGCAGGCAGAATTCTAAAATACCCCCTTTGATGGATAAATCCTGTGTAATCCTTTGCCCTTGATTGTAGTCAGGACCTGTGAATATGATGGGATTTCATTCTCATAAGTATGTAAGTATGTTATGTACATGGCAAAAGTGAAAGTATTTTTGCAGATGTTTATTAAGATCCCTATTGAATTGTCTTTAAGTTAATCCAGTGGGAGATTTCTGGATGGGCCTGACCTGACCAGTGAGCCCTTTAAGTAGTAGCAATAAATACTCTCCTGTTGACCTTGAAGAAGCCAACTGCCGTATTACATAGAGGTGTTCAAGCGACAGGGAATGGGAGGCAGACTCTAAATATCAGGAAGCCTGAGGGAGAAAGGCCTCAGTTCTACAGCCTCAAGAAACTGAATTCTGCCAATAACCAAGAGGATCAGAGGAGGATCCCAAGCATCAGATGAGATTGTAGTTCTGGCTGAAACCTTGATTTCACCCTGGTAAGATCCTGAGCAGAGGATCTAGGTAAGCCATGCTTGGACTCCTGACCCATGTAAACTGTGAGATAATAAATGCATGTTGTTTTAAGTTGGTAATTTTGTTGGAGTTTACCACACAGCAATAGGAAATTAAAACCAGTTCCCCAACGTGACATTCAAGACCATCCTCCATTTCTTTTCTTTACAAAATTGTCTTCTACTGACCTTTGTTCTAGCCCAAGACAACTTTGCATGCAAGGAATCATAAATATGTAGTCCCCCTCCACATATTATCATTACTCCAAGAAAAGATGGCAGAGAGAAATGGCAAAATGCGTAGAAAGCAAAACAAGCACTGTACACCAAAAAGTTCTATGATGATCCATTGTTCTCTATATCTATGTTGTCCTCTATGGTAGCCACCAGCTACAGGTGGCTAGTAAACACATGAAATGTAGTTAGCACAATGAGGAACTGAACTTTAATTCCACCTAATTTTAATGCATTTAATTTTAAATAGCCACAAGTGGCTACTAGGTTGGACAATGTAGTTCTAGAGTTAGGCCATTTAAGTCTAACTACCAGTTCCACAGCTTAGTTGTATGACCTTGCATACGTTCTTTCACTTCTCTGTGCCTCAGTTTTCTAATAATTTGACCTATCTCATAAGGCGGTTGTGAACATTAAATGAGTTACCACACGTGAAGTACTCAAAATATGGCTTCGTAAATAGTAAGCATTATATATGTTTGTCAAATGAACAAGTAGATTCTCCTACCTTTTTCTCCCTACCTAAATCCTACCCATATATTTTTTTAAACCCTAGAGATTTCCTCTCTTACATGAAACCTTTGGGGACAACTCCTAAGCCACACAATACTTATTGGCTATCAAACTGATTGGCACATAATTGGCCTTGAGTTGTTGTTGAAATATTTGTGGGTGTATTTTCTGTCTTTCTCCATGAGTGAATGGTCCTCAGTGGAAATTCCTATATCACATGTGCCTTTTTGTATCCTTCATAGTGCCAGCTGTACATAAGTTTATCTAAAAGACAATCAATGCTTGTTGACATTTATATTAGGCCTTGTAATAGAGATGGGGAAGGCAGAGACAATGATCAGAGATATTGTCAATACACTTCTTATGTAGCCGAGGTACCACTAGGCTCAATTAACATAACATCTTCAAAAACATGCTGCTAAGAACCTAGCTGTAGAGACCTGAGATAGGAAGAGGTTAGAATTTTGGGCTGAGAAGTTTGTAAACAAGAGGATGTCAATGAGGAGTCTGAGAAGGAATTATTATCTAGGTAGTACACAAACACTCTCCCAAACTGCGCACAGCTCATAATACAACCAGAGAGTGGTATTGTTATATGCTACAGGCAATGGGGCTTCTTAGTGCACAGAGATCCAGCCTCCTTCCCTGGAGATCAGAGATTGTCAGTCCAAAGAAGCTTTGCATCCTTGGATGTTGGTTTTGCTATAAGCCCCTGAAGCAGCCTCAATAATCATTAGAAACTAGCCCAGTTGGAATCTAGACCCTAGTCCCAAAGTCTGATTCATGGCCTGCTTCATTCCTGCCTTATGTTCAGCATGAGTGTCTTCTGTCTAATGATTCTGTCCAGAGTTTTCTTTGGGGCCTTGCCTTAATCTGCCAAATCATCTGAAACTGCTTCACTTTCTGCATAGGAATAACACTGATTTGATTTATGTCAGTATCTATGCCCCCACCAAATCTCTAAATTACTGTACCTCTAGCTTAAGCTCTGTACATATTATGACTTATCTCCAAGCAGTCTGACCACCTCTCTCTCCTGCTTGAATCTTCACTGATGTGGCAGACTACAGTGCTGCCTTACGCTGAGCATTTAAGTACAGGAGATCCCTAAGAAACTATTTAATGGGGAGTTAGAAAGTACTAGAGGCACAAGAGGGGTAAGAATACTATAGCCTTATCTTTCTCAAATCATGCCAAGTCACTAGCTTAATTCTGTGCCACTGCGCATATAAGAAAGTGACAAAAAGATTCCTCAAAGAGCTCAGTTAAGCACTTAAGCTCACACTCTACTCTCTTTAGTAACCAATAGCTCTGTTTTTTCAATGGTTATATGTATGTCTCCTAATTTAAGGAAAGGCCAAGCCACTCTTACTGCCGGGTGTTTCCACTTCCACTTGAGTGCATTTCTGCATATAATCTTCAACCATCTATCAAGAGTGCCCAATCTGCAGCACAGGATGGCTGTGAATGCAGCCCAACACAAAATCATAAATTTACTGAAAACATTATGATATTTTTGTGTGATTACATGTTGCAATGTATTTAATGTGTGGCCCAAGACAACTCTTCTTCTTTCAGTGTGGCACAGAGACATCAAAAGGTTGAACACCCATGATAAATGGTTAAGGAAGAAAAAAGAAGAAATACATGTTAAATCCTCCATAGTAAAACACTAGCCAAACAGTGAAAAAATTAAGAAAAGCAGAGGAATCACCAACTGTAGTAATGCTCACCATTAAGACCCTCTCTTCCTTTATTATCCATTACTAATATAGGCTTTTATTTTGCTGCATTTATTCATTAGTAAGTATGTATACAGTATACTGCAATAGCAACAAGCATTCTACTCCTTCTAGAACATGACAATAAAATTTGAATCATAAAAATCATTAGTAAAGCCCTGGCTGGTGTGGCTCAGTAGATTGAGTTCCAGCCTGCAAATCAAAGGGTTGCAGGTTCAATTGTCAGTCAGGACACATGCCTGGGTTGTGGGCCAGGTCCCCAGTAGGGCGTGCATAAGAGGCAACCACACATTGATGTTTCCCACCCTCTCTTTCTCCCTCCCTTCCCCCTCTCTAAACCTAAATAAATAAAATAATTTTTAATATCATTAGTAAATTTTAGTAACTTTTACTAATTTAATACTAGAATATTAAATATTCTCATTGTTATCTTTTATCATGATTCAAAACAAAATATTCTACTATTTAAAAAATAAAGCTTAGTAAAACTATGTTATAAAAAAAACCTTCCAATTCATGTTTTGAGCATAATTATTATGTTTTTAAACTCTGAAATTGCAGAAATATTTCTATATTCTCACTGGAAATGAACCCTATTGACCAGTCATTCATGAAAGTTGTATTATAATCTGACTGCCAAAATGTCACCAGTTCATATTAATTGCAAGGAAGGCCAGTATGAACTAGTGCGGGGAAAGACATTAAAAAAAAACCAACCACTTTCATCACAATAACACACAGTATGACAAATTTCTAATCAAAATATTTCTAAGCATTTGCCTCTTTTGTTAAAGAATATAGCACTACAGCCTAGATGCCCATCAGTAAATGAGTGGGTCAATAAACTGTGGTACATTTATAGAATGGAATACTATGAAGCAGAAAGAAGGAAGGAGCTCCTACCATTTGCGACAGCATGGATGGATCTGGATAACATTATACTAAGTGAAATAAGCCAGGTGGTAAAATACAAATACCATATGATTCCACCTATAAGCGGAGACTAATCAACAGAACAAACAAGCAAGTTAAATGTAACCAGAGACATTGAAGTGAAGAACAAGCTGACAGAGAACAGAGAGCAGGGAGGGGAAGGTGGTCCGAAACAGGGGAAGGGTGGTCAAGGAACACATATGGAGGACTCATGGAAAAGTCAAGGTGGGTAGGGTCGAGGGCAGTTGGAAGAGGGAGTGGTGGCTGGAAAATGTACATAACTGTACTTGAACAACAATAAAAAAATTAAAAAAAGAAAAAACATAATGAGGCTTTCAGGTGTTATGAGCAATAAATTAGATCATGTTTATAAAGTATCTTAGATAGGGACTAGAATATAGTAGACATTCAATAGAAACAGCAGTTATATTGTTATGGAACCCTAGTGCCCCAAGTTTTCTAGAGTTCTAGGAATCTCCTTTTTAACTATGTAACTACAGTAACTTGAGACCTCACCCTAGATGACCATGAGTAATACAGTCATCCTGTGTATTTCAAATGATTCCTGGGGAGTATAAATCTATGTCTTCTACTTGTTCTTTGTGACTTTTAGCTCCGAAATTCTACCACCGGTTTCCTTAGATCACTGTTGACTTTGGTCCATCTAGTTATCACTAAGCCAAGCCACTCCATTTCTAAAAGCTAACACAAATATGAAACCATATTGTGGTGGTTAACACATTGTGCTGGAAAATTAAGAATTTAAGAATATTATAATGCAGAATAAATTAGGTCAGTGTTAGACATTGTTGCTCCCCTAATTCTTAGGATACGCCCCAATATAGAGGGTTTCTTGCAGGTCAGCTACCAGAATTTCTTTTTCTAGCTTCTCTCTCTCTCTCTCTCTCTCTCTCTCTCTCTCTCTCTCTCTCTCTCTCTCTCTCATCAGTTCCAAGGCTTTTAAGCTTCTGCCTTAGGGCATGCCAGAATAAATGAAAAATCCCTGATATCTATGAAGGCTTGGATGCCCATCACTCCAACCTCCACTAGAAGTAAAATTTTGTATAATTAGAATTAGTTAGCATTCTATTTAGAATTATTTATGCTTAGATTACTTCCAATATCAGAGGACAAAGAATAAGTACTTAGCTTACTTGTGGATATCAATAAATCCCACAATTCCTTCCAGAACCAAGAGAAAGTTTATCTACTCCCAAGGAACGTGACCGCTTTCACTCTTCCAGTTCCCAGAAGCAATTCCCAGTAAATTTTGAAAAACTGTTTTATTTCTGCTACCAGTCATCAAGGAATAAAACAATATTGAGGTTCGGTCTTGAACCGCAGTATGATAACAGTAATAAGGACTTGCCAGATTATTTTAATAACTAGATATTAAAAATTAAAATTAGTACATTAACTGTTCCTATGAAAATAGGAAGCTGCCAACTTTCAATTAGAAAGCAGATGATTTTTTAAAATTTATTTTTATTGTTAGTCAAATACAGATTTGTCCATTTTCCCCCCACAACTCACCCCACCCCTCCCATCCCCACCTGCCACCCTTGATCCTATCCCCTTTTGGTTTTGCCTATGATTAATTTATACATATTTCTTGATTACCCATCCCCTGTTTCCCCCTGTTATCACCCCCCTCCTCTGATTACTGTCAGTCTGTCCTTTATTTCAATGTCTACAATTATATTTTGCTGCCTTATTTGGTCTATTGATTAGTTTCCACTTATAAGTGAAATCATATGGTATTTATTTTTTACCACCTGGCTTATTTCACTTAGCATAATGCTCTCCAGATACACCAATACTGTTGTGAATGGTAGGAGCTCCTTCTGTCTTTCTGTTGCGTAGTATTCCATTGTGTAAGTGTACCACAGTTTTTTGATCCACTCATTTACTGATGGGTACTGAGGTTGCTTCCAACACTTGGCTACTGTATATTGTGCTGCTATGAACATCGGGGTGCACAGGTTCTTTTGAATTGGTGTTTCAGTATTTTTAGGGTATAATCCCAGCAGTGCAATTGCTGGGTCAAAATGCAGTTCCATTTTTAGTTTTTTGAGGAAATTCCAAACTGTTTTCCACAGTGGCTCTACCAGTCTGCATTCCCACCAACAGTGCACTAGGGTTTCCTTCTCTCTACAATCTTGCCAACACTTGTTTCTTGATTTGGTTATAATGGCCACACTGATTGGTGTGAAGTGGTATCTCATTGTGGTTTTAATTTTCATCTCTCTGATGGCTAGTGATGCTGAGCATCCTTTCATATGTATCTGGGCTCTCTATATGTCCTCCTTGGAGAAGTATCTGTTCAGGTCCTTTGTACTTTTTCTAATTGGATTGCTTGACTTTCTGAAGTGGAGTCGTGTGAGTTCTTTATATATTTTGGAGATCAAACTCTTTTCTGATATATCATTGACAAATATATTTTCCCATACAGTTGGTTCCCTTTTCATTCTGTTGATATTTTCTTTAGCCATGCAGTGGCTTTTTATTTTGATGAAGTCCCATTTGTTCATTCTTTCCTTTATGTCCCTTGCTCTAGAGGTCCTACTGGTGAAGATATTGCTGCATGGAATATCTGTGATTTTCATGCTTATGATCTCCTCTAGGACTGTTACTGTTTTGCAACTTATATTTAAGTATTTTATCCACCTGGTGTTTATTTTTGTGTATGGCATAAGTTGGTGGTTGAGTTTCTTTTCTTTTCTTTTCTTTTCTTTTTTCTTTCTTTCTTTCTTTCTTTTTTTTTTTTTTTTTTTTTTTTTTTTTTTTTTTTTTTTTTTTTTTTTTTTTTTTTTTTTTTTTTTTTTTTTTTTTTTTTTTTTTTTGCATGTAGCTGTCCAGATCTCCCAACAACATTTGTTGAAGAGGCTATTTTTACTCCATTTTATGATTTTGGCTTCTTTGTCAAATGTTAATTGACTGTGGAGACATGGGTTTATTTCTGGGCTCTCTATTCTGGTCCATTGATGTATGTGTCTGTTCTTATGCCAGTATCAGACTGTTTTGATTACATAGACTTGTACTATAGTTTGATATTGGGCATTGTGATCCCTCCAACTTTCTTCTTCTTTCTCAAAATTGCTGCAGCTATTTGGGGTTGTTTATGGTTCCATATAAATATCTGAAATGTGTGTTCTATATTTGTGAAATATGTCATTGTTATTTTAATTAGGAATGCATTGAATCTATAAATTGCTTTGGAAAGTATTGCCATTTTGATGATGTGAATTCTTCCAATCCATAAACACAGTATATGCTTCCATTTATTTTTGTCTTCCTTAATTTCTTTCTTCAATGTTGTGTGGTTTTCTGAATACAGGTCTTTTACTTACTTGGTAAGTTTTATTACTAGGTACTTTTTTGTTGTTGCTATTGTGAATAGGATTGTTCCCTGATTTCTGATTCTGATATTTCATTGTGGGTGTTCAAAAATGGCTTTGATTTCTGAATATTGACTTCGTATCCCGCTGTTTTGCCAGATTCACTTAGTAGGTTGAGTAGTTTTTTGGTGGCGTCTATGGGGTTCTATGTGTACTATTATATCATCTTCAAGCAATGACAGTTTAACTTCCTCTTTTCCAATTTGGATGCTTTTAATTTCTTTATCTTGTCTGAGTTCTGTGGCTAATACTTCCAATACTATGTTTAATAGAAGTGGTGAAAGTGGACACTCTTGTCTTGGTCCTGATCTTAGTGGGAAATATTTTAGTTTTGCCCGCTGAGTATGATGTTTGCTGCAGGTTTCTCGTATATGGCCTTTATTATGTTGATGTATGTTCCCTCTACTCCCACATTGCTGAGTGTTTGTATCATAAATAGGTGCTGCAGTTTATCAAATTATTTTCCCACATCTATTGATCTGATCATGTGATTTTTGTCTTTCCTCTTTTTTTTAATGTGATGCATTACATTTATTTATTTGTGAATATTGCACCATCCTTGCACCCATGGGGTGAATCACACTTGATCATGGTGGATTATATTTTTAATGTGTTGCTGGTTATGGTTTGCTAATATTTTGTTGAGGATTTTAATGTCTATGTTCATCAGCAATATTGGCCTGTAGTTTTCTTTCCTTGTGGTGTTTTTATCTAGTTTTGGGATTAGGATGATACTGGCTTCACAAAAAGAGTTTGGGGTCTTCCCTGTGTTTGGATTTTTTGGAACAGTCTGCAAAGGTCAGGAGTTAGGTATTCCTTAAATGTTTTGTAAAATTATCCTGTGAAACTGTCTTTTCCTGTGCTTTTGTGTGCCAGGAGTTTTTGATTACTGCTTCAATTTCACCAGCTGTTATCCATCTGTTCAGGCTTTCTGCTTCTTCATTTTGTTTTGGAAGATTGTATTTTTCTAGGAATTTGTCCATTTCACCTAGGTTTTCAAATTTCTTGGCATATAGTTGTCCTTAGTATTTTCTTACAATCTTTTGTATTTCTGTGGTATCAGTTGTAATCTCTCCTTTTTCATTTCTGATTTTATTTATTTGAGTCCTCTCTTTTTCTTGATGAGTGAGAAAGCAGTCGATTTCTAAAATAAACTAAAAATTACTCTGCAGATTTGTTGAGGATTTTTTTAAGATGGTAAAAAGATAAACTTTGGCCAAGACTGTATTAAAATGATCCCAAAGAAGCCAACTAATGAGTTTTTGACAAACTGTAAAGTTGAATTTCATTTGTTATTTTCCTAATGCTAGTTCAACAATCCAGAGTGATTGTATTTAGATATGGATACAGAATTTCCTAACAGACAAAATCCTTAAGAAGACATTGCTTTAGCTAAATATATCTTTTCTGATTAGTGTTACCTGGATATAGAAGTTTAATTCTTACATTAAAAAAAAATCACAGGTGCCCTGGCCCATGTGGCTCAGTTGGTTGGAGAACCATACCATAAGCCAGAAGGTTAAGGGTTTGATTCCTGGTCAGGGCATATGCCTGGGTTGCAGGTTTGGTTCCCACTTGGGGCGCCTATGAGAGCAACCAATTGATCTTTCTCTCCCTCTTTTTCTCCGTCCCTTCCCATCTCTCAAAAAAAAAAATTACAGGTAAACAATTTCAGGCTGATATGGCAGTTTTGCATGGTTCTTAGGGATTTCTAGGAATCTGTTCCATCACTTTAAGTGGTAACCTTAATCTTCATAGTCCATTATGACTATAGGAAGAGAATCAAAACAGGGCATAATAATGGGATTCACCTCCCTTTTTAAGAAGACTTCCCAGTATTCCCAAATAACACTTCCACTCATTGGCATGAACTTAATCACATGGCCACGCTTAGCTGCAGAGAAGTTTCGTTATGATAGTCTTTATTCTGGGAGAAAATGTACTAGAATAAAAATCAGGAGTTGTTGACTCAGCAAGCAATGAAGAACCGACACTAAAAGGTTAATAGCAATAACTGCTACAGTAGATTTTGCTTGTCTTAAAGGTCTGTCTTAATGTTTCTGAGGGCAATTTCATACTTACAGAGAATGGTAGTCACTTCTATTACATGTGCCTCTAGGATTCAAGGAAATGACATATCCATACGGGGTCTGATTTCTTGATATATTATACCACATTTAGCAGAAATCCGAACCTAAATCTATGCCAAATTTATTATGGGGAGCCAGCCAGGTCTGGGTATTTTTAGCTAATATGTGGAGCAGGCTTGCCAGAAGTCTATTTGTGTGAAAGACTGAAGAGATTCTTGGCACAGAATTCACCTTAAGGAAAAAGTCATTAATTTGTTTTTGTCACTTCATTTTTCATTCAACAAATATTTATGGACTGTACAATATATGCCAGGCACCGAACATACACGAATTGGTGAACAGTAACAACAGCAAACCTAGTTCCAGCATACAGACCTTCTAATCTAGTGGGAGACATAGCCATTTTAAAAAAGTAAATAATGAATAAAATAACAAAATACATTGTTATAAATAGTGTTAGATGTCATAGAATATAAGCAGAAGTCTTCCATATGGAAGAAAAATAAACACCAATTCAGAACACTGAAGACAAGTTAACAGGAACATGTGTTTATTACAAGATATGACTTTTTATATTAGTGAAATAAATGAAAACAACTTAGATGTCTATAATTGGGGAATCTATATTTGGGGAATTGATAAAATTTGACATCTTTATATGATGAGTACTATATAACAGTTAAGAGGAGTGAGTTTTCTATGCAACGATATGGAAAAAATTTTAAAAAATGAATGACACATACATTGTTTTCTCACAAAACAAGCCTATATATTGTCCATATACAAAAGGATTGGGACTATACACACTGAGGTTTGCCTTTGGGGAGTAGTGAAAAGAATGGAACTGGGGATGGGATACAAAACTGACTTCACCTGCATCTTTATGTGCTTACCTTTATATTAATAATATTGCTTGTATTTGCTTTAGGTCTTTCTTACATTGTAAATTTGGCTGATCAACACAAAGGTATTTATTACATTATATTCTCTCTCTCTCTCTCTCTCCTATCTTTCACTCTGTTAATTCTCAAAAGAAAAAAAGTGATAAAGGAGTTTCAGCCCACCGAGGACCAAAGATTCTATTGCTAATATTTTCTCTTAGACTCATATATTTTTGTTTTCCGCTGACTATGTTCATATCACAAAGTATAAAAGACAATTAAATTCACACACACATCTACACAATCACAAGTTAGGTGAAGCTACAATAAAAATATCGATCTTGCTATGATAAATATTACTACTTTATAATACCTATAAATCCAGTTATTTTGTATATATCAGACATTTTCTGACTTTAAAAAGAATGCATAAAATACATTACTAAGCAGAATTGACCCCAAGTAAGCACTAAGCATAGCATTTCCTCTTGCTTTGAAATTGTAACAATAATTTCAATTTTGAAAAACTATGAGCCAAATCATACTATTCACTTAAAGATACTAATGGTATTTTTTTCTCCCAATTAATAGTAAACAATTAGAGTATATAGCAATTTCCCATAAGGGTATTTTGTATTTTGAGTAGATAAAATTACTCTAGAAAGAATGCGGGTGAAGTCAAAAGACCCTATGATAAAAGTAGCTATACTTTATTGATTTCCTTGAAATTTAATGCAGGCTCACAACTAATTGAGCAGTAAATGAAAATATCATGCATATAGAGATCAAGATACCAGCTTTATACTATTAACCTTGAATTCAATAAGTTGGTCAGGTCTATGGCCACAGTTAGACTTCCCAGTGAAGGCTACTGAATTGAATTTAGCCACACAGTCTCAGGAAGTTCTAGGCACATTCTGAGGGTAGGTGGCCCTGAAAGGGAGGACAAAAAAGACACTGAACTAAGCTTGATCAGATTCCTCACTTAAAGTCACTAGCACGGTCACTTCTCTTTGGGGGTTGGAAAAGAGAAATAAAACCCTGTTTTCCTGTTATTTCCATAGGGATGGTATTCCTTACTTTATGAACCAAATTGAGGACACTAGTAAAAGGACATGGTCCCCTCTTCACCTACTAAATGTCAGGCACAGTAGGAAACATACCAGTTTTCTATGTTTTTCATGATAACCCTCCAAAGTCAGCATGATTACCCAGAGTTTACAAAGGAGGAAAATGAAACTCAGAAAATGTAAGTAACTTTCCCATACACACACATTTGGTTAGATGGTTGATTGCTGGGATTCAAACCTAGGTCTGTACGACTCCAAAGCCTATACACTTTCTACTGTCCATATCTCAAACCCATGCAATCAACAATTTTCCCTTGAAAATAATTATAGTAATGTAGATGGGGCATGAAAATATCACTAGCCCTTTCAACTTTCTTAGATAATTGATGCTTGTCAATCACATGCATTTGATACAATATTAGATCATGTCAAGTGAGATGTGTTTTTACAAAAATATATTGTTTAATTTTAAGTTCAATTCTGTAACTCCGAGGGGTTAAATCCAATTCTGCCTTGGGTGTGTACACACAGTACCTATTAGAAATTAAAATGAGTTACAAATGTGTCAACAGGAGATTCTGCTGCTGAAATCCAGGTCAGGTTACTTGAAATGAATATATGTCTTCTTCTTCTAAACATTAATTAGATGTTTTATTTTATCTTGAAAAGTTTCTAGCAGGAATTTTCTTGAAGTTGACACAGGTAAAGACATCTTTGAGACAGCATCCTCAGCACCCCCTATTGTGAAGGGTTTATATAACTTTACTCAAAATTTTGATATGAAGGAGAAAGCATTTTTTTTTAATGGACTCTGGTCTCCCTGCAATACCTTCAAAATTATTCATGGAAACCAATTAAATGATAACATGAAGTGTAAACTACTTCAAACTCTATAAAATTTGACATTTTAACATCCATGTGCCAATAATAAAGTAAATCTTTTCAGATTCAATACCGAGGCTTGCGCTCATTAACTTTGCAATAAATATTTATCAAGTATTTTTGTTTCATTTTATATAGTTTTTCATTCAAAGCACAGACAAATAACAATAAACTTTTTGTCAAAAGAGTTTGCAAATATGATGTTACCTCTTCGTGTGGCTGACCAAGAACCAATTTTATGCGAATATTATAACATGGTTCATAAGCAGAGTTTATCGCCCTACATTCAATTTTAACACTAATTATCAATGAAAAAATACAATTCTAAAACTGAAGTATCAAAACATCAACCAACCAAGCAGGGACATTAACATGAGAGTTGGAAAATCTGAGTTTTACTCTTGGCTCTGCCTGGGTGATTTTTAATAAATCACTTTACATCTGTGGGCTTGAGTTTCCCCATCTATAAAATGAAGATGTTGGACTACAATTAGCCCTGCAATTTTCATCATATTCCCTTGAGGGTCATATAAAAATATCATGTCCAGACTCCACCTCCAAAAAATTCCATTTAGTGAATCTAGGATGGGGCCCAGAAACTTGCCTGTTTACCAAAGCCCCAGGGGTTATGGATGCTGGAGGTGCACACAAACCACATAGGTAATATACACTAAATATAAATCTCCTTCTAGTTCTACCATCTTACTTGCCTATGAAAAATTCAGTAAAAATAGAAATCAAGATGGCATCTTTATTGCAGAAAATTTTACGCAGTGTTGGTCCATTTCAAGAATCATTTTCTCAAAATATAGACTGTTGCCTATGGTGTTTATACCTTTCTTTCACAAAACACCTAATGGTGGAAGAAAAAAATCCCAAATCAACTTTAAAAGAAAAGAGGAAGGAGATAAGGAAGGAATAAAATAAGGCAGGTCTATATACAAAACAGATTCTTAGGCTATCAGCTGCTTTTAGTCAACATCTATAGTGAAAATAATCACTAACATTTTCAAGTAAAGTCTTAAAATAAATAATTACTTTCATAACTCAAAGAAAGATAATAATTGAACACGTGTGAAAGCAGCTTTGTAGATCTGCAATTGTAGATCACTTGCTCTACTCCCTGCTTTTTTGATACCTTTCTACATAGAATTATTTGTTATATCAACACATACTCATAGTTTTTAAAAATTACTTAAGGTGCTATTGCATATAAACACTGGAAATGCATCAAGAATTTGAATAATTTCACTCCATGTAAGTATTAAGTTTTGTTGATGATCTAGGGCTCTTTTAGACAAACCACTTAGTTAAAAATCAGTGGAAAAGCATACTTTGATGAAGCAGGGTGGCCTGTGATCAATATCATCTCTACAGCTCAAGATTTAATTTGGCTAATGGCCATAACAGGGGTAACAAAAGAACAAAAAATTTATTTTTGCCTATACATTTAATGTTGTCAATGTAAATCAGAGTTGACCTGTTCAGACCCTTAAGTCATATATTTGAATTCCAAGCAACTAGAACTTTACAGCAGGGACTCACACTTATCCAAAATTGTTATGTACTATTTATTTGTATTCAAGAGATAAGAGTTATCTTAGGATAAGTAATTATATTTTATAAAAATTTTAAGCAGAACATCAATTCATTAATTTCACAATTTCCCTTTCTTGATGCAAATAATAATATATATTCATCACTTAGTAATATTGTACATGTCTTCTTAAATATTAGTATTTCTATTGAAAAAAGTATTTAAATAAAACAATTCAATATATTTAAATGATGATAAATAAATTACCTAGTTCAAATGGTTTTATTTCCTGACCTGTGCCAACTAGATCTATAAATAAAGTGCTAAAAGATGAGCATACTGAATTCATTATTCTGAAGCACCAATGTATAGCAAAAAAAAAAAATGAACTTGCTTTTGCTTCCTTTCAAAATATTAATAAAGTGATACTGACCCTATTACTGTACTTGAGTTCCTGTGATGCCCAGAGTAAGGGACAAATCTGGTGATAACTATGCCTAAAGTTTTGTCATGGTTTCCTGGGGTTGGCCCAAAGTAATGCTTTAGAGAAACTCCATATGGCTCCTCTACCTCAGACAGATTTTGGGCTATTTTTCTGAGACAACTTTGGGGTATTTAGGTTATTGAAAATGTCATGAAATTTGAAGGTATTTTAAAAATTTGCTAGGAGCCACAGTACTACCACAGACAAATGCAAATTTGTTTAATATTTGTCCTGGGACCATTGCGTTTGACTTAGAGGTGGCCTCACCTTCAGTAATCAGGTGAATAGGGGTATGTGCCATGTGTCATTGTAACTTCACTTAGGAAACTTCTTTGGGGGTGAAAAACAGAAGGAAGAAAAGAACTGATATCTCATCTGAATAGTAAAACACAAAAATTCACAATAAAAAGAAATCCTGTCTCACTGATTTGCAATGAGGGTTAAATGCTGCATCCAGCTATTCCTTGGAAATGCTTTTATTTACTTTCTAGATCTTATGAACCTCCCCTATGAACCCATAATTTCTAAACCCTGCTTCATTTTGTGAAAATCACAAATTCAGGGTAGATCTTGAATGTGTCATCCTTAATATTTTTGGATATGAATAACCTAGCCCTCTTTGTAAATTATGACTTTTTAAAAAATCAGAAATACTTAATGCAAATCCTTAGTACCTGCTCTTCTGGATATAACTCTTTGGAACTTGACATCTTGCATGCAGACACTTTTGAATGTTTCAGCAGAGTCAGCATTAAGCTCTCTACCACAGCACAGAGTTTACCATATATTTATACTAGTTAAACGTAATGCATAAATAAAATCAACAGAACTTAGTCCAGAGGCTCAACTGCATTTTACCATTCCAATTATATGCAATATCAAACTCAATAAATTTGGTTTCCTCCTGAACAAACCCGTTTGTAACTCCAGACCAACTTCCAGTTGCAGTGAGATTAACAGGATGGAATGTGTCAACATAAATGAAATACCTACTAATGCTGTCCTTTGTCCTAAGCCTTATTTGTAAAATCTATGGCTTTTGCCATGTATATTCACTGTCAAGTAAGGTAACCTTAAATATGGCTCTAACTGATGACTCAGTCATCTCAATCAATAAAGAGAGAGATCTGGAACCCTTAGGGGGCAGGTGCAATCCCTAAGTGATGCTTGATTCAATTGGTTGAGAATCACAAGTTTTTCTATACCTTTGCATCACATGCATTTCTTTTTTTACCTTTTTATTCATTTTTTGGTATATTTTATTCAGTATAATATTACGGTTGTCCCATTTTCCCCACTTTGTCTCCTCCACCTGGCACCCCATCCCAACATCCCCACATCTCTTAGTTCATGTCCATGGGCTTTACATATCAGTTCTTTGGCCTCTTAGTTTTCTATACTATTCCTAGTCTCCCCCTGTCTATTTTTTTGGTCAACATTTTCCTGCCAGCACTTTCCCCAGCCCCACCCACCACCACCTCCAAATCCTTCCGCCATTTGGCTTTGTTGATGATGGGTCCTTTATACATGTTCCTTGATGATCCTCCCCCTCCCTTTCCCCTGTCATCCCCCTCTGGTTACTGTAGGTTTGTTTTTTATTTCAATGGTGCTGGTTATATGTTGTTTGCTTGTTTATTTTGTTTATCGGGTTCCACTTATAGGTGAGATCATATGGTATCTGTTTTTTACCACCTGGCTTATTTCACTTGGCATAATGCTCTCCAGTTCCATCCATGCTGTCATGAAGGGTAGGAGCTCCTTCTTCTTTTCTGCTGTGTAGTATTCCATTGTGTAAATGCACCATAGTTTTTTGATCCACTCATTCACTGTTGGACACTCAAGTTGCTTCTAATTCTTGGCTATTGTAAATTTTGCTGCTATGAACATTGGGATGCATAGGTTATTTTGAATTGGTGTTTCAGGATTCTTAGGGTATAATCCCAGCAGTGGAATTGCTGGGTCAAAAGGCAGATCCACTTCTAGTTTTTTGAGGAAATTCCAAACTGTTTCACTCAGTGGCTGCACCAGTCTGCATTCCCATCAACAGTGCACTAGTGTTCCCTTTTCTCCTCACCCTCACCAACACTTGTTTGTTGATTTGTTTATGATGGTCATTCTGGGTCATGTGAAGTGGTATCTCATTGTGGTTTTAATTTTCATCTCTCTGATGGTTCATGAGGCTGAGTATCCTTTTATGTGCCTCTGGGCCCTCTGTATGTCCTCCTTGGGGAAGTGTCTGTTCAGGTCCTTTGCCCATTTTTTAATTGGGTTGTTTGTCTTCCTAGAGTGGAGTAGTGTGAGTTCTTTATATATTTTGGAGATCAAAAATTTGTCTGAGGTATCATTGTCAAATATATTTTCCCATACGTTTGGTTCCCTTTTCATTTTGCTTACGTTTTCGTTAGCTGTGCAGAAGCTTCTTATATTGATGAAGTCCAATTTAAAATAAGTAGATTTTATTTAAACTTAAAAGAAGTGAGATTAGGAATCTTTAAGTTACAGTTATCCTTTTATATATGTATACCAGCTCACAATTTTCAAGGTCTTTGGTATGAATCCCATCCTTACTGACTCCACATGGCAGGTGTTAGTACCCATTTTGACATGTTGGGAAGCTGAGAGAGTTGTACTATTGGGTTGGCCAAAATATTCATGCATTTTTTTCCATAAGATGGTTCTACTAATGCTTAATTTTCTTTAACTTCACTCAAAGCAATTTTTAGATTGTATTTTGTCAGCTATCATATCAGTGTGCATTGAAAAAAAATCAAAATTGATGAATTTTGTGTAGCCATTTTAATATCAAAGATGAAAAAAAGCAACTCTGTCAGCACATTATGATTTATTATTTCAAAAAGGATAAAAATACAACTGAAATGGAAGAAAAGATTTGTTCAGCACATGGAGAAGGTGTTATGGCTGTTCAAACATGTCAAAAGTGTTTTGCGAAGCTTCGTGCTGGAGATTTCTCACTGTAGGATGCTTCACAGTTAGGTAGACAAGTTGAAATTGATGGTGACCGACTGAAGACATCAATTCAGAACAATCGACGTTATACCACGTGTGAAATAGCCTACATACTTAAAATACCAAAGTAGAGCATGGAAAATCACTTGCGCCAGCTTGGCTATGTTAATTGCTTTGATGTTTGGGTTCCACTTAAGTGGGGGGGGGGGGGTTGACCTTATTTCTGCATGTGATTCTGTATTTAAATGTAATGAAAACGTTCTGTTTTAAGAAAAAATTGTGATGGACAATGAAAAGTGGACAACTTAAAATAATGTGGAACAGAAGAGATTGTGGGGTAAGTGAAATGAACCACCACAGACAACACCAAAGGCTGGTGTTCATCCAAAGATGCTGTGTTTATGGTGAGAGTGGAAGGGAGTCCTCTATTATGAGCTCCTTCTGGAAAACCAAAACATTAATTCCAACAAGTACTGCTCTCAATTACACCAACTGAAAGAAGCACTTAATGAAAAGCATCTGGAATTAGTGAAGAGAAAATGCGTAATCTTTCATCAGGATAACACAAGATTGCACATTTCTTTAACATCCAGGCAAAAACTGTTACAGCTTGGCTGTGAAGTTCTGATTCATCTGCAATGTTCACCAGATATTGCACCTTCAGATTTCCATTTATTTGGGGCTTTACAAAATTCTGTTAATGGAAAAACAATTTCAGTTCCCTGGAAGACTGCAAAAGCCACCTGGAATAGTTCTTTGCTCAAAAAGATAAAAAGTTTTAGGAAGATGGAATTATGAAGTTGTCTGAAATATTGCAGAAAGTAATGGAACAAAAGGGTGAATATGTTGTTCATTAAAGTTATTAGCTATTGGTGAAAAAATGAAAAATGTGTCTTTTTTCTTTAAAACTGAACGAACATTTTGGCCAACCCAATACCTGCCTGGTGCCTGGGTAAGCATTAAGCAGAAATGGGATCTGAACCCATGTTTTTGGTTTCCAAAGGTTTGGATATGTGTTTTATTGAAAGACAACCTACTCTGGGCCCTGGCCTAGCACTATTTCAACTAACCATCATGCCTGAAAAAAAAAATTGAATTTAAAAATATCTACACTTTCAATAGCATGACAGAGCCAAAGTCTACAATATCTTTAAACTACCATTACTGGTCTTAATGGCATGCCTTCTGTGTTGCATTTGTTAATTTAGAATTTAGTGTGCCTCTGTCTGAATTCTTCCTTGAAACCTTTGGTTGAAAATACACAGTAATCTCTGAAAACAACTCATATCTGTCTTAGAATTTCTGACTCTGCATGAGGTTTCTACTTTGTATTATTATTTTTTATTTTTTAAAACTTTCCAGTTTTGGATAGGGGTGGAAAGATGGAGAAAAAACATTCTTGGCAAACTATGTACTACATAGTAATTGTGAAACATTTCCATCATCCTAGGAATGTGTGCACATGTCTTTTTAAAAATTGCTCCTAAATGAAATATATGATTTTCTCCTAATCTGAGAATAAAACTATAAAATCACAAGTAAAATTTCATTTTATTTCTTTATATCCCCAGTAGTATTGCAATCAGGAATTTCTAAGCCCTTTAGTGACATGAAGTAATCAATAGAGACCAGCACACAAATATAAAGATGCATTTACAGTGCCACTACACCAAATAATTATTCATGCCACTTTTATTAATTAACTGAAGTAGATTAATATGCAGGCTTTTGATATTAATTATATGATGAAAATATAGAGAAACTTTTATTTTTTAAGATTTTATTTATTTATTTTTAGACAGAGGGGAAGGGGGAGAGAAAGAGAGGGACAGAAATATCAATATGTGGTTGCCTCTCATGTACCCCCTAATGGGGACCTGGCCTGCAACCCAGGCATGAGTCCTGTCTGGGAATCGTACAGGTGACCCCTTGGTTCTCAGGCTGGCACTCAATCCACTGAACCATACCAGCCAGGGTGTATACACAGAAATTTTTAGAAAAGTCAGTATAAAGCAGCTTTTGAATAAATTGGTATGGTTATAACTCTCATAGGCTTCCAACTCTGTTCTCCTGAAATTATCTATGCAACTACCCTCACAGAAAGTTTTGTATTGCTCATCATTTTGTGTATGTGTGCATTCAGGACACACTTCAAAATAGCTACTCACCTACTTACAAATTTGATGCTGACAAAAAGAAAAGTCTGCACTTTTTCATTTTATCTACTATCAGCAAGATCCCTTGTGGAAAGGCAGGGTTTTCTAAATGCTTTTCTGAGGGATGGCAAACACACGAAGCTAATTAAAATTCATGCATATTGTATTATATATTTTTCTACTGGATCAAAATAAAATACCTGTTTTTATCGTTGACGCCATGCCCCTCATATTATCTGTATACAAGTTATTGCTTTTGTGTATGTTTCCATTAGTTAGTCACACATCACACTTCTCAGTAAACTGTCTTCCTTTTTCAGCATGACTGTCTTATTATTTCTGCCTCTGAATTGACTCCTAGGTCTGTGTTTTGTGATAGTTTATAGCACCCATTAAATAACTACAGTAAAAGATGACACAGTCCAAAATGAGGTAAAGATAGAGGAGACTGCATTAACCATCTGTAGTTATTAATAATATTATGTGTCCATGCTGCTGCTATAGTCTGTAGCAAACAGTGTTGTGAGATATTCTACACAAATAAGGATATTAGTAAACTAGAGCAATGTTTCTGAATATGTAACTGAAAATAGCCTGCCCACGGGCATGTGTGAGAACCGTGTTATTCTGAAATTGCTTATCTGACTGGGAGGGGAAAGATTTTTAATTTCATGTAGTCCCATTTGATTATTCTTTCCTTTATATCCCTTGCCGCAGGAGATATATTGGCGAAAATATTGCTGCGTGGGATACCTGCTTCTTGAACTACACTGATTCTTTCACTGGGAGCCTTCCTTTAATTGAGTCACAACCATGTAGACTACTCTAAGTGGAAAAAGGAATGGAGGATGGCCAAAAGTATGCTCTAGTAGATCCAGGCAACTTCGTGAAGAATAAAAAGAATCAAACCAGTGACTGGAGCGCTGCTGAAGTCTTGCTTTTGTTAACAAATTGGCAGAAGTCTAGCTTGGTCCCACATTCTATGGAAATTCCTTGTTTACCATCTTCCTAGGAGGACCTTATATGTCGGCCTGCGAATCCCAATGATTGGGCGCTTACTAATTAGGGAGGCAGCCATCCCGGGAGGCTGTCTAGCTGGAGGGCTGGCTTTTCTTTGTCTTGCTTGTAATTCCACCCATTGGTCTTAATCTCCCCTTGGCTTTGGTACTTACAAAGTGCTTTCCTTATTTCCCTTCACCGAGTCTGAGCTTCAGCCCACGAAAGAGGCAGCAAGGGGCCAGAGAGCTATGAACAGCGATTTGCAGCGCTTCTCCGAGAAATGGAGCAGCAGCTCCTCTGTTGGCTGGTACCTTCCCCTCTGGGTGCAGAGCGGTGACATTCGATCTGCTGGCTGAATGGTAAGTGCGGGAGAGGAACCGCTTGTCCGTCCCTCCCTCCCTTCCCCTCCCCCCTCCC
>PVJD01016384.1:0-21217 GCA_004026545.1 Mormoops blainvillei
TTAAAACTGTATATAAAAATCTATAATTACATTAAAATAAAGTATTTTTAAACAACAAAGAAGATCAAAACTATAAACAGTAAAATGACAACAAACTCTCAACCATTAACAACTGAATCTAAAAAACAAAAACAAAAGCCAACTAAGCAAACAACTAGAACAGGAACAGAATCATAGAAATGGAGATCACATG
Source organism: Mormoops blainvillei (assembly GCA_004026545.1). Lineage (NCBI taxonomy): Eukaryota > Metazoa > Chordata > Mammalia > Chiroptera > Mormoopidae > Mormoops > Mormoops blainvillei. Next base: position 194 of record PVJD01016384.1, read on the forward strand.
GAGGGTTATCAGAGAGGAGGGGGAGGGTAGAGAATGGGGGACAAGGTACAAGGAATAAGAAGTATAAGTGGTAGGCACAAAATAGACGGGGGGGGGGGTTAAGGATCATATAGGAGAGGGAGAAACCAAAGAACTTATACGTATGACCCATGGTCATGAACTAAGTGGGGGATTGCTGGTGGGAAGGGAGGTGCAGGGCAGAGAGGAATAAAGGGGAGAAAAAAATGGGACAACTGTAATAGCATAATCAATAAAATATACTTTAAAATGAAAACTAGTTCAACCTAAATAAGTTAGTTTATACACATCCAGCAAATTGTAGGCTACTCTCTTGGAATGGTATAAAATAAATAGTCCAACAGAAGCAATATATTGGCATTGAAAAAACTGTTTAGGGGGTAGGAAGGTGGCAGCACAGTGGGTGGGAGATAAACCCTCTTGCTCATGCACCCAACTGGGACACCTAACCGATCTTCTGAAGAACTGAGTGATCAGCTAACGAAATTGCAGCTTATTTTAAGTTTGGAAGCCAAAGATTGCAGAGGACGATAGAAAATTAACATGTATGAGAGTAAGACCTGGAGCAGTGAAAGGACTGAAGACAGATCCAGAGAGAGATCAGAAGGCTAACTCCAACAAGTGAGAAAAAATTTCACTTTATATCCTTCAGAACTTGTATTTTATTGTTTATTTTATTGTTTTGGGATTTGGGGGGTTTTATATATTTTAATTTTTAAATTTTTCTTCTTTACATTTAGTTTTCTTTGTTTTGTTTTTTGATTTCATTGTTTGACCAGTTTTCCTGTTCTCCCTTTCCTATTATATTTTCATTTCTCTTCTGACTCAGAACTCATATTCCAATAACACACTACTCTTGGTCTTTTAATTTTTATTCTTTTTTATTCAGATTAAATATTGCTTGTCTTATTATTGTGGTTCCAAATCCCACACAGCACCCTACCTGGATTTTGGTCCATTTCGCTATCTTCCTGAGCTTTATTACTGTTGTGGCTAACTTCATTATCTCCAATACTATGCCAAGTTCCTGTCACTTACTCTCACTATATCTCATCATCTAACCTCACATAGGTGTTCTGCTTTCTGGAGTCAGCTCACATTCTTTCCTGCCTACCAAGTGTCTTATCTCTTTTTCACCTTTTACAAAAAGTGGTTAGTTGGGTGAACTATCACGCTTACTGTGGTACTTCTCCAAGGATCACCTATCTGTTCCCTACTTGTTACTACATTAATTCCTATATAACACTACCCCACTGTTTTATTCCATTTCACCTTCACCCTGCCCCTGATCACATACAATATTAGTTGGGAGTTGTGAATACCAGTAAACCTGCAGGAGGAGAGAACCCACCAACAAAGGAACCACCAACAGGAAAAGCCCAATTACAAGAGACATCACACAAATGAAAGAAAGGGCAAACCTAGAGCATCCACACAAGGAGATCAAAGACACCACACCACTGAGTCCCACAGAACTCCTACCACAGAAGCTCACACTGCAAAGATAACTGGCAAAGCAGAGCATTGGGAATCACAGAATCAAGCAAAAAGAGTCCCCAAAAATGGGGAGACAAAGAAAGAACCAGCAATGCAAAGGAATAAAGGACTCCCCACTAAAAGAGCTGAATGAAACGTTGGCAAGCAAACTATCAGATATAGAATTCAAAAGAATGGTGATAAGGATGCTCAAGGAACTCACAGAAAACTACAAGGAACTGAATGAGACCTACAACAGTATGAAAAAGGGAACAGAAACCTTAAACAAGATCCATGGAGAATGCAATTTCTAAAATTAAAAGCAGGTTGGATGAAGCAGAGGACTGGATTAGTGAGCTGGAAGATAAGGTAGAAGGAAATACCCAGGTAGAGCAGTTGCATGAAAAAAGACTAAAAAATATGAAGATACGTTAAGGGAAATGCAAGGCAACATGAAATGCAACAACATTCCAATAATAGGAATACCAGAAGGAGAAGAAGAGGAGCAAGGGATTGAAACCCTGTTTCAAAAAATAATGACAAAAAAACTTCCCAAACGTGGAGAGGGAAAATACCACACAAGCTCAGGAAGCACAGAGAGTCCCAATCCAGATGAACCCTAAGAGATCTACTCCAAGACACATCATAATTAAAATGCCAAGTTTTAAGGACAAAGAGAATCTTAAAAGCAGTAAGGGAGAAATAAGAAGTAACATACAAGGGTGCAAAGATAAGGCTAGCAGCTGATTTCTCCACAGAAACATGACAAGCCAGAAGGGAATGGCAAGAAATACTCCAAGTAATGAAAAACAAAGGCCTGCAACTAAGACTACTCTACCCAGCAAGGTTCTCAAGGACAATGAAGGCAAAATAAGGACTTTCCCAGACAAAAGAAGGCTGAAAGAATACATGTCTTCCAAACCAGCACTGCAAGAGATGCTAAAGGGACTGCTATAAGAAGAGGAAGGAAAAAGAGAGAGAGAGAGGGGAAAATAGGTATAAAGAGGGAAAAATGAATAAGTATGCATCAATAATAACCTTAAATGTAAATGTATTAAATCCTCCAATCAAAAGACATAGGGTAGCTAAATGGGTAAGAAAACATGACCCACACATATGCTGCCTACAGGAGACCCACCTCAGTAAAAAAGACCTACACAGGCTGAGAGTGAAGGGTTGGAAAAAAATATTTGAAGCAAATGGACAGGAAAAAAAAGCCGGGGTAGCAATACTTATATCAGACAAAATGGACTTCAAAACAAAAGCCATAAAAAGAGATACTGAAGGCCACTACATAATACTCAAGGGGAAAATCCATAAGACATAAACATTGTAAATATATATGCACCCAACATAGGAGCACCCAAATATGTAAGGAAAATCTTGGAGGACTTCAAGAAAGAAATAGACAGCAACACACTTACACTAGGGGATTTTAACACCCCACTGAAAAAAATGGATAGATCTTCTAAACAAAATATCAATAAGGATATTGTGGCATTGAACAACGTCCTAGATCAAATGGACTTCACTGATATATATATAGAACCTTTCATACCAAAGAAGCAAACTACACATTATTTTCAAATGCATGTGGACCATTTTCAAAGACAGCCCACATGATAGCACACAAAAACAAGCCTCAGCAAGTTCAAGAAAATTGAAATCATATCAAGCATTTTCTCGGACCACAAGGCCCAAAACTAGAAACCAATCTCAAGGAATAAACTCAAAAACGTTCAAACTCATGGAGACTGAATAGCATGCTACTAAACAAGGAATGGGTTAATAATGAGATCAAGCAATAAATCAAAAGCTTTCTGGAAACAAATGAAAATGAACACAAAACTGTCCATAACTTATGGGACACAGCAAAGTCAATTCTAAGAGGGAAGTTCATAGTGATACAGGCCTACCTGAAAAAGATAAAAACATTTCAAATAAACAACCTAATACGACATCTATAAGAACTGGAGGAACAACAACAAACAAAGCCCAGAGCAATCAGAAGGAAGGAAATAACCAAAATCAGAGCAGAATTAAATGACACAGAGACTAAGAGAACAATCCAAAGGATCAATAAACCCAGGAGCTGGTTCTTTGAAATGATAAAAAAAAATCAACAAGCCTTTAAGCAGACTCATCAAGAAAGAAAGGGAGAGGATCCAAATAAACAAAATTGGAAATGAAAAAGGAGAGGTCACAACTGATGCCACAGAAATACAAAGGAATGTACGAAATTATTACAAAGAACTATATGCCAAGAAATTTGAAAACCTGGGTGAAATGGATAAATTCCTGGAAAAATATAATCTTCCAAAACTGAATGAAGAAGCAGCAGAAAGCCTGAACAGACTGATAACTGCTGGGGAAATCCAAAACCTCCCAGCCCACAAAAACCCCAGACTGGATGGTTTCCCAGGATAATTCTACAAAACATTTAAGGAAGAGCTAACCCCTATCCTTCTAGACTATTCCAAAAAATCCAAAAAAAAGGGAAGCCTATGAAACTCTTGTTATGAGGCCAGCATCATCCTAATCCCAAAACCAGATAAAGACACCACGAGGAAAGAAAACTGCAGGCCAATATCACTGATGAACATAGATGCTAAAATCCTCAAGAAAACATTGGTAAACTGCATCCAGCAATACATTAAAAAGATCACACACCGTGATCAAGTGGGTTTCACCCAGGGGTTGCAAGGGTGGTACAATATTCACAAATCAATAAACGTAATACATCACATACACAAAAGGAAAGACAAAAGTCATGTGATCATATCAACAGATGAGGAAAAAGCATTTTACAAAGTACAGCACCCATTTATGATCAAAACACTCAGCAAACTGGGAGTAGAGAGAGCATACCTCACCATAATAAAGGCCATATACAAGAAACCAACAGCCAACATCATACTCAATGGGCAAAAACTAAAACCTTTCCCACTAAGATCAGGAACAAGACAAGGGTGTCCGGTTTCACCACTTCTATTCAACATAGTATTGGAGGTCCTAGCCAGGTGATCAGACAAGAAAAAGAAATAAAAGGAATCCAAATTGGAAAGGAGGAAGTAAAACTGTCATTGTTCACAGATGATATGATTGTGTACATAGGATATCCCATAGACTCCACCAAGAAACTACTTAACCTAATAAGTGAATTTGGCAAAAAAGCAGGATACAAAGTCAACATTCAGAAATCAAAGGCATTTTTGTACACCAACAACAAAATATCAGAATCAGAAATCAGGAAAAAAATCCTATTCATTATAGCAACAAGAAAAATAAAGTACCTAGGAATAAACCTTACCAAGGAGATAAAAGACCTGTACTCAGAGAACTACACAACACTGAAGAACGTAATTAAGAAAGATGCAAATAAATGGAAGTATATACCGAGTTCATGGATTGGAAGTATTAACATCATCAAAATGTCCATAGTACACAAAGCAATTTACAGATTCAACACAATACCTTTTAAAATACCAATGATATATTTCACAGATATAGAACAATTCAAAAATTTATATGGAACCATAAACAACCCTGAAAGCTGCAGCAGTTTTGAGAAAGAAGAACAAAGTCAGAGGGATCACAATACCTGATATCAAACTATACTACAAGGCTACTGTAATCAAACCAGTCTGGTACTGGCATAAGAACAGACACATAGATCAATGGAATAGAATAGAGAACCCAAAAATATACCCAGGTCTCTATGGTCAATTAATATTCAACAAAGGAGGCGGAAGCATAAAATGGAGTAAAAATAGCCTCTTCAACAAATGGTGTTGGGGCATCTGGACAGCTACATGCAAAAATGAAACTAGACCACCAACTTTCACCACACACACAAATAAACTCAAAGTGGATAAAAGACTTAAATATCAGTCACAAAACCGTAAAAGTCCTAGAGGAGAGCATAAGTATGAAAATCTCGGATATTCCACACAGCAATATTTTCACCGTTATGTCCCCTAGTGCAAGGGACATAAAAGAAAGAATAAACAAATCAGGCTTAAATTAAAAAGTTTCTGCATGGCTAAAGAAAACATCAGCAAAATGAAAAGGGAACCAACCGTATGGGAAAACATGTTTGCCAATGATACATCAGACATGGGTTTGTTCTCCAAAATATTCTCGCGACTCCACCCTAGGAAGACAAACAACGCAATTAAGAAATGGGCAAAGGAACTGGACAGACACTTCTCCAAGGAGGACATACACAGGGTCCAGAGACATATGAAAGGATGCTCAGCAGCATTAGCCATCAGAGAAATGCAAAATAAAACCACAGTGAGACACCACTTCACACCATCCAGCATGGCCATCATTAATAAATCAACAAACACATGCTACTGAGGATGTGGAGAAAAGGGAACCCTAGCACACTTTTGGTGGGAATGCAGACTGGTGCACCCGCTGTGGAAAACAGTTTGGAACTACCTCAGAAAACTAAAAATGGATCTGCCTTTTGACCCAGCAATTCCACTGCTGGGATTATACCCTAAAAATCTGGAAACACCAATTCAAAAGAACCTATGTACCCCAATGTTCATAGCAGCACAATTTACAATAGCCAAGTACTGGAAGCAACCTAGGTGCCCATCAGTAAATGAGCAGATAGAAAAACTGGGGTACATTTACACCATGGAATACTACACAGCAGAAAGAAAGAAGAAGCTCTTATCATTTGCGACAGCATGGATGGAGCTGGAGAGCATTATGCTAAGTGAAATAAGGCAGGCGGTGAAAGATAAATACCATATGATTTTACCTGTAAGTGGAGACTAATTAGCAGAACAAACAAGCAAGTTAAATTAACCGAAGACATTGAAGTGAAGAACAAACTGACAGCGAGCAGAGGAGAGGGGGAAGGGGAAGATGGGGGAAAACAAAGGAAGGACAGCCAAGGAACATGTAGGGGGACTCATGGACAAAGTCAAGGTGGGTGGAGTAAGGGTGGAGGGAAAATGGACAAAACTGTACTTGAACAACAATAAAAAAAAATTTTAATGTTTATGGTTACATTGCTTATAATTACTTAATCATTTAGAAATAAAAACATTAACTGAGTGACAACTGATTAGTAAGTATAAACAACTCACCATAATAAAATATGACAGTATAGCTTAGATTAACAATATTAGATATTGTTTATCATTACCAGATAAGTTCATGTGGACATTTAAGGAACTTAAGACATTCAAATACTACTTTATTGTGCTCACAGATGAATGATAATGCACCATCCAACATATTTCAATATGGATTTCCATGTATCAGGGAAGCTCAAATACTAGGTAGCAAAGGCTCCCAGAAGACAGTTTTAATGATCTATTAAGATAAATGGGATACTCAATCAGACATGCCTGGAACCAGCCTGGGTAATATTCAATTTTATTCTAAGCAACATTTTTGATACCTGCTATGTACCAGGAATTGTACACAGTGTGCTTGTGCATTCAATTTCATGGTCAGTCTGTGTGGCATGTGACAGGTTAGAGAACTGGGGTTCAAAGAGTTAAGTGTCTTCTAGCCTAACTACAAACACACTTATAGATCCCAGGATCTGGTCCAACTTCATGCAGCATTTTTTTCCACACAGGAACTTTTGGTAGATCTTAATGAGTATAAACATACACAGATATTAATAATTTTCATGCTCAAAAACAAATGGAGCTAAACAACAATACATGCTTGGCCAATAACATAGACAAACTTTCTCCTCTACAGAAATCTATAACTCTCAGACAACTATTTGTATACCTAAAATGCATATACTCCCCTATTCCATTTTTTTCACCATTAGGAAGCCATTGAAGCAGAGGGAAAAAATGCATTGACATTGAGAGCTGCCTGCAGAACAGGTTTTTGCAGAAAATTATAATATCTTTTCTTTTGCATCGGGGAATTATGAAAGACTGATAGACTTGGATAAAAGTTTTGGCATATCTACCAAAAATGCAAAAGGGGATATATATTTCTTAGAGGGCTCCCTAAGAGCAATTCATTTTTGTTCTTCTGTCATCATGTTTCGTTAAGAGGTTGACTGATGATTCAATAAACATGGCCTTAATACCACCAATTGTTCCTCAGGCTATATCTATGTGTTCAAAATAATCAGAATATGGTGAAGTCAAGCAAAAGATTCTGCCCCTCTGAGAGATCAGTGGGCATCAGTGCTGGATTAATATGACTAGAGATGTTGATATTGATTGTGAGAACAGCTGCAAAGGCTCGATAGATCTTCCTGGGTGGCTACATGTAGGCTATGCCCGTTACACCAAATTCTGAATAAAAGCTGAAAACTTTGAGAAGTATTCCGATGATTTGTCATACAGTATCATCATTTCAAAACTCAGAAACCTTCTAATTGCTTAATTATCAATCAGTTTAGTTTAGTGATCCATATTAATAAAAGAGAAAGGCAGTGTCCCAATTTGGTAGTTCCAAGCCATTTAAACACATTACCCTATTGGTGGTACACACAAGATGCCTTTAACATAATTAGCAGTTAAACAATACCCAGCAAGGAAGGGAGCTATTTATCTCCATACAGGGACCAATGTGTGACAGACAAGCAGTTCAGTCTGTATTTCTCCCAAATAGAAAGCCTACTTTCATAGTAAATACAAGACTGTTTTAGACAGTAGCCTTAGATCCGAACTCCATGCCTTTACCACAGAAGTTCCATTCTCAAATGCCAGTTAACGTAAATTGATTAGGACAACAGAATTTGAAGATACTGTCAGAAATAGAAGGCAGCCAGGCAGTCCATTACTCTGGGTGGTGTGTGTGTGTGTGTGTGTGTGTGTGTGTGTGTGTGTGTGTGTGATCTGACACACTTAGCAATAGCTTCACTGACTTTTTAATAAATCTCAGTGTATTGTGACTGACTTGGTCTGACAAAAGAATGGCTGGATCCACTTCAGTTAGGTGTAGCCAGGAGCCTAGAAATGTCTGTTCTTACCATTCATGTAGCTCTCTTCTTAAGAGTGGAATAATATATACCAAATATTTTAATGGTAAACTATTCTCACAAAAGAAATTCATTACTTTCCATTGCTCTTATAATGAAATCCAAACTCTATGCCGTAACTTATGGGCCCTATATTGTCTCACCTGCCCCCTACCCCGTGCCTCCAACCACTCACATTTACAGAGAAGCCCTTCTTAGAATCTCCAGAATCTTGACTCGTAATTAAATTCTCCTATATAATTTTAATCTTCCCCTTTGGTAATATTACCATATTGATTTAATACCCTTGTCCTCCAATAGATTTTAACATCCTAAAGAACAAAAAATGATGTCTTAATTACCACTGTCTCTTTAGCAGCTTGCACAGAGATTGGCATATTGGTAAATAGTTATTTAAATATAACTATTTTATTAAAATCTTAAATAAATAAGTGAATCCACGAGGAAGTGAGGGAGTAGAATGAAGTTTTGCTTTATTGTGAGAGCAAACAAAATCCTGGTTTGCCTGGAACTGAGGGGGAATCTCAGAACATGGAGGTTTCAGTTTTAAGTTTGGGGCAGGCTCAGGTAAGCTGGGATGAGTTGGTCACCACAGTTGTGATCCTTGCTTTGTGAGGGTAGAAATGTCAAACAGGCATCAGGTTTTTATCAACACATTTTCCATGGATGTTGCCCACATAAAACTAAGCTAAAGAATCAAAATAGCAAAAAATTTCATTTTCTCCTTGACTGCAGAAATTTTAAGGCCTTAGTTTTCCAAGTAATTGCAAATCAGGCAATCATGCCTTCTTTTTTTTATTAAATTACTGGAATCTGACTGCAACCATTCCTTCTTAATCTTGGCCAAAAGTCAAATTAAATAACAAATTAAATAAGTATTAAATAATTAAATATTAAATAAACAAATAAGAATAAATATTTGTTGCTATCTGTTTCATAGTTTCATTTCTGTGCTCTGATTTTATGAAAATCTAGGGCTGAGACCCATTCTTATTTTGTCTCCACACTGCCTAGCTCCTAAAATATTGGAAATTACAAGTCATCTTATAACAAATTGGTTACAAAGATAACAGATAAAAGATCCTAGAACTATAATCTATATAGTTCAATAATGCAGCAGTATTTCTTGAAACCATCTTTTTTATTTTTTTGCAAAAAGTAGGCATAATAAATAATAGTCTTGATTTCAGGGATGATTTCTAACTCTATAAACTGTCATAGAATTAAAATAATTACCCTAAGGTATATTTTCTGAAATTAGCTAAAATATTTCAACTCATAGTATTAATTCATTTTGAAATACCTTTATTTAACTAGGAAAATTATTATTTGGAGCCACTGCATAGATTTTAAATTTTCTCCAGTAAATGGTGTATGATATGTTTCGCTAGCCACTTCAGTTTAGGTTGAATAATTAAATTAATTACCTTAGCTAAAGTAAGGCAAAGTAATTCTGGATCATTTTATAAATTTGGCATGTATAGAAGTGATACAGTTATACAGTGAAAAGACATAAAAGACCTCCGTCTTAGCCGTTAATTAAGCCATCAATAATAAATTACAATAAGCTTCACTTTACATAATAATTCTAAAAAAACCTATAATTTATAATTGAAAAAATCGATAGTAATATGAGCTAATAAACTTATAAAGAGAGTTATGTTTACACTCTTCCTATTTACTATTTTAAACTCCAAACTTCATTAGGTAAATATCTCTAATTTGTAGCTGTCTTTTTCAGGACCATATTCCAACAGATTTCAAGCTGCAGGGTTAAGGAAAAAAAATAGTAAATCTCTAGACTTAGAAAAACTGAAAATATGAAAACATGCAGGTAAGAAAGCATGTTCTTCAAATAAAATACAGAGAAAAATCACTATTTTTGTAGTACATTTTAGAGAGAAACTCAGACAGCTGCTAATTCTGTAGCAGTTAATCCCAATGTTTGCTACAAAGTAGAATTATGTGGAGAACATGTTGAAAACACATATCCCTGGTTTCAGCCCAGAATGACTGAATCAAAATCCTCAGAGATGTTGTGTATGTACAACCCTGGTTAAGGAACAGTGATCAGTATTGCAAAGTCCTCTGTGGCAAAGAAAAACGCTGAAAAGACAAAAGAAAACAAATTTAAAAAACAGGTTAGTAATGCATTTAAACAACCAGGTTATTAGCCCGTTCTCCTCTGCTCACTGGTCTTTGTTGATCACCGTGAGCAAAGAAATCTAGGATGATGAGAACTAAGAAACTCTGTTAGATGTATAATTAAGAAGCCTTTTGCGACCTTGAAGGGAGCAGCTTTAGAAATTGATGAGGGTTGACTTCCAATGCAGAGGATAAGGAATTTAATGGGAAGGCAGAAATAGGAAAGGATAGAATAAACCTCTAAGAAAGATGGGAAACAAAGAAATAAGCTCATAAACATACCAGGGACTGAAGGATTTGCTTTCTTAGAATGATGGCAACAAAACTCAAATATATTGGTATGAATAAGGAAGAAAAGACAGGTAGGCAGGCAGGACAGGACAAAAGGAAGGAAGAGAGGGAGGGAGGGAGGGAGGGAGGGAGGGAGGGAGATTACAAGTTTGAAATGCACCACAGAGTCAGGCACTATCACCCACTAGCATTAGCTATGTAACTTTCAATAAATTACTTAATTTGTGAGCCTTAGTTTCCTCACCTACAAAATGAGGATTAAAGCAATACATACTACATAATGTTGATATGAGGATTAAATAAGGAAATTAATGTCAAATACTTAGTCCAATGCCTGGCACATAGTAATCATTCCATAAGTATTTGCTACTCTTATCATTATTATTGATATGCTGTTGTTCTATTCTCAATTAACACAGATCCTCAATTATCTTAGAACATACATGAGTTGAAGAAATAAATGATGTGAACACTGAGCTCATAAAACATTCTTATACTTTTGTAGCAAAGGGACAATAAGAGCCCCAACTCAAATGAATGGGGTGAGAATGCAGTAAGATGACACTTATAAAGCCTTCAGCACAGTTCAGAGATGTACGTGCTCACTAAATAATATGTACTATTTCTGCTATAAACTCAGTCTCTCCAATGTGATGATCATAAAGATTCCTTAAAGACTGCTCAGAACTCTCCTATTAGTAGGTGCACTTGTGTCTGTTCTTCTCCTCAATAATATTAATATTATATACTCAAGGATACTAATATGTTCATGATTATCAGAGTTTTTAGAATAATATGTGAATATTCACACACATAGAAATCTACATAGAAGTATGTAAATGAATACATGCATGCATTTTTCAAGGTTGGTGGTTCATTGAGAAATAATCTGAAATATTTATTAAAGTACAGAAAGTCTGAACCACACTTTGAGAAGCAATGCTTTAAAAACCCCAAAGAATTTGAAAAAACCAGTATTTAGTTGATTGAATCTTAAAAGGCTTATCCCCTAAGTTTATTCAAATTCCTTCCTTTTTGCTGTTTTGTTTCCCCAAGGAAAGTTATGTTTGCCATGCTATTTGTCCAGGATATTACTGTTATTGTATGAGCTGATACCAAGGGTTGCAAATAACCTAGAAAATGTTTGCAAACATTGCCAGACTAGACTACTTCCTGCCAAATGAGTTATCAGATGCTCTGAAAACAAAACTGGGTCACCAGTACATTTAAGACTCTGTATGGTCCTTGCTTTGTTTACTGAGGTGCTCTTCTGTGACAGTTAATTCATAATTTGAATGTTAATGAATTTTGGTATAAATTTCTGAACTTGTATAATAGATGTCAGACTTTCTTATTTCCGTATTCTCATGAAAATGCATTCTTGCTTCTCCTGCTCAAATAGTGATAGAAAATGTTCCTTGAAGCACTTAGAAATACATCAAAACTGAACTCACTTGACAGTTGAATTATAAAATAAGAAACTTGATGTCTTATTGGTGGATATTGTGTATTGCTAGATATTTTAGTACATTTATTTAGCTACCTTGATTACCCCCAAAGACTTCTCAGAATACTTTCTCTTTAAACCAATTTTCCTTTTTGCAATGTACCTGCTCGAAACCAAATGAAGCAGAAAAATTATTTTAAAATGTTATCTGTTTTTAAAATGTTGCAACGTGCAGTGTTTCCTCTTACCCTCTGATGTGTCTCCCTACCCATCACCTTTAAATTCATGCAACTTGACATATGAAGAGGGCTTACTTTAGGGTACAAGGACAAATAAGTCAGTTCTTAGTTTCTGATTTTCAAAAGCAAGACATGGGCTTAAACAACAGATTTGGTAAGACATCCCTTGATATGTTCATCCACCTGACTACCTAGGGAGTCAAAAGGTAAAGTTCAAAGAAAGCTTAGATTAGAAACCAATGAGTTAATGGGAATGTCTCAATACTTAGAGAATCAGCAGGACTAAAATGGCCATGAAGCCAGGATAGAGAAGGATAGGCAGATAGGGATGGGGATGTGTCAGTAGATGCTGGATTTGAGAGCGCAACAATGAGGAGCATATGCACACCTCACCCTGAATGACTTGGTACAAAACAAACTCTCCAAACTTAGGTGAAGAAAATGAGGAACTCCAAATTAACTGCATTTTTTTTTTTACTTTGCAGAATAGGAGCTCATAAGAAATTCTGAGAGTTAAAAAAAATTGAAGAAAGCTCACCTTATTTTGTGGAGTTGAGACTGCTATCTGTTAAAATCCAAACGGGAGAGTTTTTTTAATTCTTAGATCAAAAAAGCAGATTGGTCCCGAGTTTCTAAGTTTTCTCTGGTGGCAGATTTTAAGAATAATTTCAGAGAAATGTTTTCCTTGGGTTGTAAATTATCAAAAGAAGATGGAAACAAGGCAAGTTTCCATCATATTTCATGTTCCTTTTTAGCTTGAATTCATGACTTAGCCATTTGCAAATAATGTGGCAGCTTGGTAGCTGCAAAAATTCAAATGGTATACTTTGAGTCAATGGCAGAATTGCTAACTTAGGTTTTAAAATATGTTTTACAAATTTTGGTAATAAAAGCTTAGACTTCTAGAAGATAAGATGCTCTGGATTTCAAAATTCTTTGTCCCCAGGCTTTCTGCTTTCCCAGTGAATCCATTACATGCATTATTTTTATTATATGCCAAGGAATGGTTTGTGACTTGCAAATTATTCTGCAGTAACCATCACATTTAAATAATAGTTAATATAAACCTAGGTTGGTTGCGAATAATTAAATTTTTTTTCTTTTAGTCATCAGTTCCATAATTCACCTTCCTTGTCCACCACCTTAATAGGGCTCAGTGGAACCCCAGAGCTGTGTAGAACACATATTAAAAACAGTACTCTAAATTGTACTTTGAAAAAAAGAGAATGTTATTTTCAGGTGCATGCTATAACTCAAATTACAAAAACAAAGTGTTGCTTTGCATAGACCCCGTGGTGAATACATAAGGTTTTATGTAATATATTCTTTAGGTGGATGTCTTTATGTAAAGACCTACTTTGAGAGTGGCCAAGGATACTGAAATCAGTCTGGTCACTTAAACAATTTAAATACTACCCCTCCCCCTAAATTTCTAAGATGAGCTTTTCTTCTTAGTTAAATAAACTCAAACCAAACATTTTCCAAAATGATTACTATGCTTTCACAAACCAAAGAGGCAGTTTTACATTCTTGAATTTAAAGTAGGACTTGTATTTAGAGCTAGGCTGCATTATTAACTGTACTTAATTCAGCTTAAATTGTCTCTCTTTCAAGTGTTATCAATTAATACATAAGGAGCTCTAAGGGTAGTATCCTTAGAGTCTAATAATTAGACTATTTAGAACTCACTGATATTTCTGTGGGTAAAAACGAAAACATGCTTGTTTCACAGCTTATGATACAGCTGGATTGACAAAGTTACCTGAAGGAATTGGCTGGTTCTCCTTCAGGAAGAACGATGACAGAAATTTCCCTAGGGGGCCCTTTAACAAAAAAGTAACCAAAGTATGGCTAACTAGAATTATCTGATGAATAAAACTCAGCAACTTATGGTTACCAGTGGCTGGGAGGGTTAGGGGAAATAGGGAGTTGTTTTTACATAGATATAGAGATTCAGTTATGCAGGATCAATAAATTCAAGGGAACTGCTTAACAATATCACATCTATGGTGAACAATATGGAATTATGCACTTCAAAATTTAAGAGAGACTTTATGGATTATTTTTCTGCTGGCAATTTATTTTTTCAAATTTATTGAGATATATTCAACATGTAACATTGTGTAAGTTTAAGGTGTCCAATGTGATGATTTGGTATATGTATATATTGCAAAATCATTACCATGATAATGTTAGTTAAAATATCCAACACCTCATGTGTGTGTGTCGTGAGAGAACATTTAAGATATGCTGTCTTAACAACTTCCAAATAGACAATACAGTATTTTTAACTATAATCATTCAGAACTTATTCACCTTGTAACTGGAAATTTGTATGCACTGACCAACATTGCCCTGCTCCTCTCCCTCTCCAGCTCCCAGCAACCACCAATCTACTCTCTATCTCTATGAGTTAGCTTTTTTAGATTTCACAAATAAGTGTCATCATACAATATTTGTCTTACTCTCTTTGACATATTTCACTTAACCTAAGAGGCGGATTTAACAGTGGGTGCACTGGGCACACACCCTGGGCCCCGACTTCTGAAGGGCCTCGCAAAACCCCAATTTAACACTTTTTTCTAATGACACCAAGTTTGGTTTCATATGTGTGATTTTAATTACGTATAAGTTTACAATCGGCAGTAAAACCTGATGATATGTTTAAATATTTTCTTCTGAGCCTGAGGCCTCAACCAATCTTAATCCACCTCTGCTTAACCTAGTGCCCTCAAGTTTCAACAATGTTATAGCAAAAGTAAGATTTCCTTCTTTCAAAAACTTAAATAATATTCCAGTGAATAATATACAACATTTTCTTTGTCCATTCATCTGTCAACTGACACATAGGTTGTTTTTGTCTTAGCTATTGTGAATAATGCTGCAATGAATGAGGGGAGAGAGTAAACATATCTCTTTGAGACAATGACTTCATTTCCTTTGGATATATATCCAGAAATGAGACTGCAGGATCATGTGGTACTTCTATTTCCAAAATTTGAGGACCCTCCATAGTGTTTCCCATTGTGACTGTAACAACTTACATTCCCACCAACACTATACAAGGACCTCCTTTTCTCTACATCTTTGCCAACACTTATTATCTCTTGTCTTGTTGATGGCAGCCATGCTAACAGGTGTGAGGTGGTCATTGTAGTTTTGATTTGCATTTCCCTGATGATTAGTGATGTTGAGCATCTTTTCATGCTCCTGTTTGCGATTTGTATGTCTTCTTTGGGAAAATATCAATTCAGGTCCTTTACCTATTTTTTAATCAGATTGGTTGGTTGTTTTTGTTTGTTTGTGTGGTTGGTTGGTTGGTTGGTTTTTTGCTTATTTTTGCTATTGGTTGTATGAGTTCCTTACATATTTTGGGAGTGTTCCTTCCTCTTCTATTTTTTGGAAGACTTTGAGAAGGATTGGTGTTAATTATTGTTTACATGTTTGGTATCCATGGGGGCTGCGAGGAGGCAGGCAGGTGGGTGGCAGCGGGCAGCCAGGAGTGCATGGTGGACTCGTGAGAAGAAGTAGTTACTTGTAAGTGTCAGTTTCTTGGTGCTGGTGGCTGTGGTGACCTGGAAGAGGATGGGAGAGACAACGATGGTGGTCACCATAGCAGCATGTGCGCTACACAGCAGTGATTACCCTGCATATAACTGAAGAAACTCACAAGAATTCTTAAGGTGCCTGACCATGTGATATTCAGAATGATCTTTGCCCAGCTCATTCCGAACTGCAGTGACAAAGAAGGCTTCTGTGTAACCATTAGGGATAGAATATCTAGAGTACCTTGCATATTCCTTTAAAAAGTTTCTCACTGCTGGTGAATGGAAAAAATGATTTTTGCTAATGCTAAAGTTTAGGAAATATGACATGGGCCCTTACATAAGGGATATTGGGTATATTAAACAAGTGAAATAACTCTGTCCGAGGTTTTGCAAAAGAGCTAGAAATGTTCTCAGATGTTTCTCAGACTTCTGGTCAAGATGGCAGCACAGGTAAAGACAGCTCACCTCCTCACACAATCACATCAAAATTACAACTAAAGTACAGAAAAGCCATTATTCAGAACCACCAGAAATCTAGCTGAATGGAAGTCCTACAACTACCATTTTAGAGAACAAGCTACATTGAGACTGGTAGGAGGGGTGGAAATGAAGAACAGGCTGGTCACAGACACATATGTGGTGGATACAAATCAGGGGGGATATCTCAGGAGTGAGGGATCCCACTCCACATAAGGCCCCCCAGCCCAGGGTTTCAGCACCAGAAAGATAACTCTCCATGACTTCTGGAGGTAAAAATCAGTGGGGATTGAGGCTGCAGAAGACAGAAACTTCTGGAGTTCCAGGCAGTTCTTTTTTAAAGAGCCTGTGCACAGACTTACTTGGACTCACTCCCTGTGAGCTCTGGCACCAAGGCAGCTTAAAAGGCATGAGAGGCATATGAAGAGGAATTGAAGTGTCTGGCATCAGGGCAACAGCTGGAGTGCAGCTTCCTCCCAGACAGAAGTGCTATCAGAGACCATTGTTCCTTTTCTGAGCCCTCCATGCACAAAGCCAGCAGGTGGAAGCTATATCAGAGACTCTATCAACCTGACTCATACTGTTTGCCCCACCCTGGTGATTCCCTGAGGCTCTGCCCTACCCAGCTTTCAGGCCCACCAAAGTTGTTTCCAGTAGCTTTTCCATACAAATGGCTTATCTTGGCTCATTATTCAGATTTTCCTAAATTCTCTCAAATGTGCAGCATCTGGCCTCAGTGAGCCCCCACATCTCTTGTTAAGTGGCCACAAGCCAAGCAGTAGGAGCAGTTGGCCTTGGTTCACAGCTTGGCCTTTTTGGGCACTTCCAAGCCCAGTACGAGCAGCAGCCATCTGCAGATCGCTTTGTAGCATATGCCAGGTTACCCCAGACAGAACACAAGTGGTGGCTGACCTTGGCCTGCTCCTCTCATGAGGCCCCAGAGCCTGCACATGCAGTAGACAGCTACAGACTATGTTGGAACACCATCACTCAAGCACCTCTACAAGTGATACACACGAAGGGAAAACGCAGCAGACATCAGAGCCCTGCTGAAGTAAGTCCTGCTCTGTGGAGTGGACCAATACACAACAGATCCTCCACAGTGGTCAGAGATTGGTGGTCAGTGGTCACACCTAGTCCTTGCAGCTGATCAGCCTAGGTAAATCAATTATTCCCTCCCATTGACCTGTCAACAGCAATCAAGGCTCAACTGCAAGAGGAGGGTGTACATAGCTGACAAGGTGGATGCACCTCAACTCCCCAGCTTGGGTGAAAGAGGAAGCTGTGCCTCTGGACCCCACAGGACACCTCCTACATTAGGCCATGCCACCAAGACATGGAGTCATAGCAGCCCTACCTAGTACATAGAAACAAACACCGGGAGGCTGCCAAAATGAGGAGACAAAGAAACATGTCCCAAATGAAAAAACAAAACAAAACCCCAGAAAAAAAGCTAAACAAAATGGAGACAAAAAATTTACTAGATGCAGAGTTCAAAACACTGGTTATAAGGATGCTTAATGAACTTAGGAGAGGTGTATAAGAACTCAGAGAGAACTTCAACAGCAAAGGAAAGAACATGGAAACCATAAAAAAAAGTCAGAAATTAAGAAATAAAGGATACACTAACTGAAATGAAGAACAATTTACAGGGAATCAACGGTAGAGTAGATGAAGCGGAGAATCAAATCACTGATTTAGAATATTATTAAGCAAAAAACACCGAATCAGAACAGCAAAAATAAACAACAATGCAAAACATGAGGATAGTGTAAGGAGCCTCTGGGAGAACCTTTAACATAACAACATTCATATCATGGGGGTGCCACAAGGTGAAGGGAGAGAGCAAGAAATTGAAAACCTATTTGAAAAAATAATGACAGAAGAATTCCCTAACTTGCTGAAGGAAATAGACATACAAATCCAGGAAATGCAGAGGCCCAAACAAGATGAACCGAAAGAGGCCCACACCAAGACACATCATAATCGAAATGCCAAAGTTTAAAGGCAAAGAGAGAAGCTTAAAAGCAGCAAGAGAAGAGTAGTTATTTATCTACAAGGGATCCCCCATAAGTCTGTCAGCTGATTTCTCAACAGAAACATTGCAGTCCAGAAGGGATTGGCAAGTGATGTTCAAAGTGATGAAAAGCAGGGACCTAAAACCAAGATTACCCAGCCAATCTACCATCTAAAATTGAAGGACTGATAAAGAGCTTCTCAGACAAGAAAAAGTTAAAGGAGTTCACCACCACCAAACCATTATTATATGAAATACTAAAGGATCTTCTTTATGATGAAGAAAATAAAAAATATGAAAAATAAAATGGCAATAAACATATATCTATCAAAAATTGAATCTAAAAAGCAAAATAAACAAACAAGCAGGACAGAAATAGAATCATAGATATAGAGAATACTTTGATAGTTACCAGATAGGAGGGAGGTGAGGGGATGGGAGAAAAAGGTAAAGGGATTAAGAAATACAAATTGGTTGTTACGGAATAGTCATAGCGATGTAAAGTACAGCATAGGAGATATAGTAGCCAAAGGATTTATATGCATGACCCATGGACATGGACAACAGGGATTGCCTGAGTGTGTGGAGGGTCTGGGTAGAAGGCGGGAAAAGGGGAATAATTGGGACAACTGTAACAGCATAAATAATACAATTTAATTTTTTTTAATGTTTTGTAACCTTATTGTTGTGAGGGAGGGTGGTGACTGAGTCCGACTCCTTATTCATTATTGGTCTGTTCAGATATTCTATTTCTCATATTCAGTCTGGTAACTTGTATGTTTCTAGGAATTTATCCATTTCTCCTTAGTTGCCTAATTTGTCGGCATATAATTGTTCATAGTAGTCTCTCATTAACCTTTCTTTTCCTGTGGTATCAGTTGGGATGCCTCCTCTTTCATTTAGAGATTTTTTTAAATTTTTATCGTATTTTTTCCATTATCATTTAACACCCCTTGTACCCTTTTTCACATCCACCCACCCCCGTCCCCGCAATCAACACACTGTTGTCCATGTCCATAAGTCCTTTTATTTTTTGGCTCAGTCCGTCCATCTCCTAATCACCCCCCAGAGCTGTCATCCTGCTCTCTATCTATGAATCTGTCTCTATTTTCCTTGTTAGTTCAGTTCGTTCATTAGAATCCACATGTAAGTGAAATCATATAGCATTTGTATATTCTGACTTCCTTATTTCACTTGCCATAATGTTCCCCAGGTCCATGCATGTTGTTGCAAAGGGTAGAATTTTCTTCTTTTTTAAGGCCGAGTAGTATTTTTTGGTGCAAGTGTTCCATAGTTGTTGTTGTTTTTTTTATTCCACTGATCTACTGGATAGACACTTGGGCTGCTTCGAGATCTTGACTATTGCAAATAATGCTGCAATGAACATAGGGGTGCATATATTCTTTCTAATTAGTGTTTCAGGTTTCTTGGGATAAATTCCCAAAAGTAGAATCACTGGGTCATAAGACAGTTCTATTTTTAACTTTTTGAGGAAACTCCATAAGCTTTTTACAGTGGCTGCACCAGCCTGCATCCTCACCAACAGTGAAAAAGTGTTCCCCTTTCTCCACATCTTCACCAGCTCTTGTTTGATTTATTGATGATAGCCATTTTGACAGGTGTGAGGTAATATCTCTTTGTGGTTTTAATTTGCATTTCTCTGATAATTAGTGACATTGAGCATCTCTTCATATGTCTATTGGTCACCTGTATGTCCTGTTTGGAGAAGTGTCTATTCAGGTCCTTTGCCCATATTTTAATTGGATTGTTTGGGTTTTGTTTTTGTTTTTTTGGCATTGAGTTTTATGAGTTCTTTACAAATTTCGGATATTAACCCCTTATCAGATGTATTGGGTGAATATGTTCTCCCATTCAGTGGGTTATCTGTTTCTTTTGTTGATGGTTTCCTTTGCTGTGCAAAAACTTTTTATTTTGGTGTAATCCCTTTTTTTTGTTTTGTTTTGTTTCCCTTGCCTGAGGAGATATATCAGGGGGGAAAAGGTATTGCTACAAGGAATGTCCAAGATTTTACTGCCTATGTTTTCTTCTAGGATTTTTATGGTTTTGTATAACATTTAAGTCTTTAATCCATTTTGAATTTAGTCTCGTGTGTAGTATAAGAGGGTGGTCTACTTTTATTTTTCTGCACATATCTGTCCAATTTTCCCAATACCATTTATCGAATAAACTGTCTTTAGCTCATTGTATGCGCTTGCTTCTTCTGTTCAATATTAATTGACTACAAAGGTATGGGTTTACTTCTGGGCTCTCTATTCCATTCCATTGATCTATGTGTCTGCTTTTATACCAGTACCATGCTGTTTTAATTACTATGGCCTTATATTATAGTTTGATATTAAGTAACGTGAGTTCTCCAACTTTCT
>PVJD01016385.1:0-21226 GCA_004026545.1 Mormoops blainvillei
CTCACTCATTTGCATATTGTCTATACTTGCTATGGTGCTAAAACGGCTAAGTTGAGTAGTTGTGACAGAGACCACAGGGTTTGCAGAGATGAAAACATTAACTCTATGGCACTTTATAGAAAAAGTGTGCTCACCCTTGCCCTGTGCCATAAAGATAATGAACGTGAAGGTTTTGCTGATTGTGAAATGCAGTGTTGTACCGTGGGAACTGCCTGTAAGGAATTCTACCCCTCAGGGATAGTAGGTTTCTCGAGTAGTCCATCCACGTGCCTCTGCCTTTGCTGTATCAATGTGTACCCATGTCACTTTAGCTGAAGTGGTGGTGACTAAGCAATTTCTGTGCATTTCCCACAGCAAATGCTGATATTTTTGTGGAATGAGGTGAAAATACGACCATTGAAAAAAATAACTACTCTGTTGAATGCCACATTTGTTCCACATCCTTTGTTTATATACATAATTTCATTTGATCTTTACCTCCACCAGGTGAAGTGGCGTTATCCCTCCTTCACACAGGTTGATACTAAGACTAAACTTAAGAAACTCCATCAGGCCACACAGCGAATAGACGGAGTGGCAGAGTGTATTCCCCGGTACCAGGACTCAGGGGATCTTCTTATTTTTGCTCCATAAGACTTTTTTAATAGTCTTTTTTTTTTTTTGGTAGTTGACACCTTTTCACCATAGGCAACAGTTCCTTTGATTGTAACCCTGTGAGCTAGACGGAGTCGGCACCACTCTGTTCAACTAGAAGGAGCTCGAGATGCAGAGAGTCAATAAGCTGCTCATTAAAAGTGTGACGCTGATGTAGCTCTGACGAGTCTCTGACACTCGGCTCTTGGAACAGCCCCGAGAGTAGGAGATCCACCATTATCCCACTGTCATAGATGCGGGCGGGAGGCTCTGAGAGACCAACTGAAAGACTGAGGTCCAGACACCTCGGGGCAGTGACGCCAGCACCCAAATCCTTGTCTCCTGGCCCCACATCCTTTCTTCATTTTCTTACCTCAGTACCTCGCCTGGAATGTGTGAGATGTTGAATGGGTAGCTGTCAAATAAACACATACATCAATAATATGTTCTCTTAAAATAGAACAGAACAAAGACGCTGGGCTGAGCTTAATGTATCTAAAACAGATGAAAAACGTGGCAGCGTCTGTTTTCCTCTCCTTCACCCACCAACACACACTTTAGCTGACTGTGGCATGGATCTCTTTTGTATCTGGATGAGCTCCGTAGCCCTTGCACAAATGCACACTCCTGGCAACGCCGCCTGTTTGCCCTTGAACCCCACGCTGGGTTTTCGCTTGAAGACAATGGGCCCCGGAATCATTCTCTTTCTCTCAGCAGCATCCACTTCCTGTGGAAGCAGATAAGTGAACATTTTCAAGTCACAAGAATAGACATGCAAGCTGGCCCTGAGGGGAACCTACATGGCTCTTCTCGCTAAGTTTCTCAGGCTGTTTAGGATAGTGGTAGAGGCCTCAAGCTTCACGACATTTCCTCTGTCACATTGTGTTTTTTAGTTCATTTTTACACAGAACAAAATTTGATTGAATGCACACATTGTGTGATATATTACACCAGGTTCTGGTTGGGATAGAAAAATAAGTAAGACATGACCACCGTCGACGTGGGTCCCTCCGTCTGGGCGGAGGCAGGGAGCATCCGGAGACATTCAGGAGATCCGTGACAAGACAGGCAAGTAGACAGCATTTACAAGGTGTAATCTGTGGTGGGGGAACAGAGGGTACTTAATCATTTTGTCGCTGGAAGGTGGTGAGATTAGTCTTTGAAGTGAGTAAACTGGAGACGGGGTGAGAAAGGCATTACAGTGGCAGAGTCAACAAACCCACGCAGGGTGAAGAGTAAGTGCCACCCGGATGTAGCATGAACGTGCCCAGGGGACAGAGTGGACGGACTGGAAAGCCAGACCAGGGCCATTAGAGAGCCCTGGGCACCGTGCGCAGGGGTGAGTCTCTTCCATGGCATTCCTTGCTCTCCCGCAGGCAGCCACAGACAGCCTGCTCCTACTCCATTCTTACGAGCTGTCCGTGGGGCTTCCCAGACCCATTCCCTGTCCTTCCCTGCCTTGCCCTGAGCCCCCCGGGCTGACCTCTACAGACAGAATCACGCAGAGGCCCTGGTCATGCCTTTGGTCGAGGCTAGTGGAAGGCACTGACTGAGCCCAATGGCAGGAGAGAGAGAGGCCAGAGAGCTTATCCCTGCACCTGTCCCTCTCCATTGGGCTGTGACTTGAGGCTGACTGGACACTTCTACGGAAGGTCACAGCTCGGTTCACTCAGCACCCGATTTGCTTGGGACAGGGAAGCTGTTCAACAGGCAGGCCTTCCAACATCGGCATCGAACGGGGAAAGTCCAGGGCAGACCAGGATGAACCTGTCACCCTGGAAGACTGTCTGGCAGCCCCTTCCCACAGAAGCAGTTGTCACTGTATCTTAAAGAGTCTTACCAGGGGCTGGTGACTTCCCTTGCCTCTCTAGACAATGGGCGAGAGTGCCTCCCTCGGTGCTGGTGTCTAGGAGCCCCTCAGGGCTCGCTGACGCTTGTTGGTGCCCACACCTGCCATTGCACCCTCACCCGACTCTCCTTTGCATGTGCTGTCTGCCTCCATCCAGACTTTGACAGATATACTTACAAATAGAATTGTCCCAAATCCGCCATGCCCAGCCAAATCCACCCCCTTTCTGAACCTTGAATATGGAGATAGAAGTGGTTCCTCATCGGGCTCCTGGACAGGCAGTGTGGTGAGTGAATAGTGCCCAGCGCATGGGCGAAATCCGGACTCCCGGTCTGTACAGCTGGGGGCCTGGCGGGAGTGGACGACTTATTCCATCACTGGACGCTCTTGGTCTACAGAGTTGGAATAATCACACCTATGACACATTTAACACGGGAATTAAGAAAGCGAAGGGACATAAACTACTATAGCTATGCCTCGCCCACTGTGCCTACCCAGCACAGTTGACCAGGTTGCTGGGCGGGGATGACAGCTTCCACTCACAGACGTTTAGGGCACATCCAGGTGTGCGGAGAGTACAAGTGCATCCGGACGCCAAACATCCATGGCAGGTTCAGTATGAGTCGAGCGTGGTTTTAGGTTCCTGTCCTCTCATGTCTGTTCTGAGCCCACCGTGCGTCGGGCACCACAGGCCTCCTGACCTCCTGGCAAGCGTGCCAGGCACGTGGCTTCTTCAGCACTTGCCCTCAATGCCCCCTCTTAGGGACGTTCTCCTTCCAGAAATTCAAGGGCTACCCCTTTCCCTTCATTCAGGTCTTTGCTCCAATGAGACCACTGAGGACGGGGTCCCTGGAGCGCCCATCCAGAATGACAGCCCGCGCCCCATCTCTCTCCATTTCCCGACACCAGAGCCTGTATTTCCTGGGATTACATGGCCTGTTCATTTCCTCGTGCCCTGCCCCTCTCTGCCCCTGGAACAGAAGCATGAGGGAGGCAAAGGCTTCGTTTTGCTTCCCAGTATCTCCTCACCACAGCAACAGGGCTTTGCACAAGGTCCACACTTAATGAACATTTGTTAAATAGACAATAAAATGCTAGAGCTCGGGGGTAGAGGGATACCTAAGATAGGAGTTACTGTGGTTCTTCAGGTCTGGTAGAGGAGGGGGGTTCAAGGCGGATGCACGGCCTGGAGGAGGAGCTGACGGGCTGGACAATTCTGTGACCCTGCTAAGAGATTTGGACATTCAGGAGACAAGAGCCTGTTCAAAAATTTCTTCTTTTCAAATGGAGAAGGCCATCTTGAGTATGAGAGATTCAATTAAGTCTGGCAAAGCTATCTTTTATTGATTGTCTCCTGAATGAGAGAGACCTAGTTGTAGCCAAAGGAACAACAGTCTAATGGGACTGTGAAACTGACTTATGGTTAATTGATGTTTCAACACGGGAAGCAAATGAATATTTGAAGAACACCAGGATGTGCGCTTCCACGTGACGCAGTGCTCTTGGGGGCGCCCTGCGTGTGTCCAATTTACATTCTCCAAATGCTCATCCTGCCGTTCTTGGAAATGGCAGCTTAGAGAGATGCCCTTTCATCTTGTCGACCCTGGCTTTATTTACAATTGGATATCAAATGTGCTCTGCGCTGTATTCCACTTAGTCCTGCCCACCACAGTCTATCAAAGGAGTTGCACGGATGGTTGAGAAAATAACACAGTGTCAAGTATCGTGACCTAAAGTTCTGCAACCATGTTTGGCTCCAGCCAGTACTGGCAGTGTGAGTGAGAGAAGACCACTTTATACCTCATTTTCCTCAAGTTACAACCAGAATGTAAATTTTGTGTGAATTTTTGAACACACTTTCTAAAATACAAAGCAGGAGTTCTTAACCAAAGGTTAAAATTCGAAGTCGATAGAATAATCCATATGCATGTATACGCTTTGGTGGCATACACAGATCTGAAATCAAATGACACATGTTGTGTATTTAATTAAGTGCACGTTTATCTGGGCTCTGTCTCTATGCAGGCTACACAGTCTTCGTTCAATCCTCAAAGGATCCCTAACCCTGCTGCAAAGTCGTATGAGATGCAAGGGGTCTGGGGCAACTGTAGCAGGATTATTTACTTTGATCACTAAAAGAGGAAAAGCCACATCACACAAACTGGTCTGTAGAATTTCTTGGACCCCAATAAACTCAATAAAAAAAAAAGTAAAAAGGAATTTTCAGAAGTCATGGGCAGAGAAAGTTGCTTGGGGGAATGTTGTAAAGAAAAGCAGACTTAGCTTTAGCGGGTATGGCTCAGTTGACTGGGCTGTCATCCCATAACTGAGAGGTTGTGGGTTCAGTTCCCAGCTGTGGCACATACCTGGGTTTAGAGTTAGATCCTTAGCTGGGGCATGTTCAGGAGGCAGCCAATCGATGTTTCTCTCTCACATCAATGTTTCTCTCTCTCCCCTCCTCTCTCTTTTTCTCTCTCTCTGAAAAAGAAATGAAAATGAAAAGAAAAGTAGATTTGATTTTGACATCCCAATAGATTATATGGGTCATGCCAACTAAGCCACAAAAACACCTAAATGCCCCCTTTTCTTTCTTTTTTAAAAAAAGTCTATACTTGCATTCGCTGACAGCTATGATTTCCTAGATTACTTGCAGTCTTTTCAGTGAGTCCTCTTAACTAGCACTCCAAGCGCTTTTTGAGTTACACATCTTATAAGGATGAACTGGCCAATTCAGCAAAAGCAACAGGCTAGACTACTTACTTATGTCTCTAAAACGAGCTGGTTATGAGTTCCGTGGATGACTTGTTAAATGACAGTGACTCTCAGAATTCCCTACCTCTAAGCGGGGTGTTTGGATGAGATTGCTCCCTCTCTCTCTTCTCGAGCAACGATTCATCTCGCACCACGCGTCCATGCCCTCTACCCCCCGAGCTTCTCCGTGTTCTCCCTGGCTTTGCCATCGGGCTTTCTCGGGCTGAATCGCATGTTAATCTTCTGTACCTGTTGAAATGCCAATCCTGAAAACTGAAGTCAGATGTTTCCCAGGCTCTTCCATTCACAATACCTTGTTCTTTTTCAGAGTTCTACTTCATGTGTAAATTTTACCTCTCTTTGGCACAGTCTGTGGCATGGCAAGTACTCAGTGCACAGTATAGCTGTGCGCCTCACTGTGCAAAGGAGATCAGCCTTGGGAGCCCTCTCTCTGAGGATGCAGAGACGGGACCCAAAGGGCTCCGCGACTTCCGTTTACTAGTGAGAGGGCACAGCCCAGACCGTTGTCCCCCAGTTTTGGTATGTCCCCTTAGGAAGGAGGTGTACCATGACCTAGTAACTGAACATAGAGAAGAAAGCACAGACCTAGACCAGCAGGAATCTGATGTTTGGGGAATAAACCCAATTGTGCGCATCAAAGTCTCAGTCAAGTGGGCCAGCCTTGGGGCGAGGTCTCAGTGCCAACCAGAAAATGAGAAGCTTAGATGAGAAAAGCCCACCAAGGAAAGGAAGGGGCATTCCAACAAGAAGAGACACACCTCCGTGATCTCAAGAAGCTGAGAAGGAAGAGGAAGCAGAACCCAAAAGGTTTCCAGAGAAAAGTATGGACCAGGCTTGAGTCCAAGCTCTTCCGCTCTGTGCTGAGGGATCATGAGCCCACTGCTTCAGGTCTCGAGGCCTCAGCTGCCCGGTCTGTAAATCGGCGATAGACCTATTTCCCTCAGCATGTAGCTGCAACAATTAATCTAATAATGCAGTGGCACAGCCCAATGTCTCGCTGAGGGGATGTGAGCAATGAATGGCTGCCGGATTCTTCTTTTTGTTATTCTCAGCGTCCTCGGGATAATGCATTCAAGGAATACTGCCAATGACATTCACTTCCACTTGGTACCAGTTGGTGGGGTTGAGTTTCTGGTCATTTCCCATCCGGCCTTGACATTTTCCCATGAGCTGGAAGGAAGCTGGGGCATCAGGTACATGGGCTGACCCGTCGGTGGACATAGCTGTCCAGGTGTGGGACCGGTGGTGGCTGGTGGTGCGTCAGGGCCTGCTCCAGCCCAGGGCTTGTTCCACCATCTCTCACAAAATGGACCACAGGGCCTGGACCTCCGTGGTGACTCCTGCCCCCAACACATGAACGCACCAACACTGGGGAGTCTTCTTTCAAGCAATAGCTGCTTTCTCCCTTTTTTTTTTCATTCACTTCTCCAGAGCGTAAACTTCTGTAATGCAATGTAAGTGCCATCCACCTAATGTCATCGACAAACTCCTCTGCCAGGAAAAGAAATGCCCAATGAAGGCAAATCAATGGGCCGTGGGAGCAGCTCTTCCCAGCAGCGACCTAACGGCCAGTTTCAGAAGCTGCGAGGGAACTGCGAGCCGGCACCGGGCCAGCATTCCCGGAAGCAAACGTTTTGCACGCGGCGCTGTTCTTGCGTTTGTTCTCCTCAAGTCTACAGTGAAGTGGGCTCGGAGGCAGCCCTGATGCCCACCTCCAGAAGTAATCTGCTGAGTCCTGTCCCCAGCCTCAGCCTCCTCACCTGTGAAATGGCAGGTGGCAGCTGCCCAGCCTGCCTCTTTGTGTTTTCTAATCATTGGTTTTTAAGATATGACGGGTGAGACTTTTGCACAGTGTATGCTGCTATACAAAAGTAAGTCCTGATTCTGGATTGCGCTTTGATCCCCATGTGGAGCTAAAGCTAAGACTCTCTTTCGCTTTCTCTTCAGTTCCGACTGCTAAGAAGGAGCTGGCACATGTGTTTAACCCGTGGAGGGGAAGGCTTTTGTTTCCTGCCATCACCCTAGACTCAGAACAGGAGTTGGCTTGTGTGTGCATTCGGGGAATTTGCTGCGTGGACCTATGTTGCCGTGGTTCCTGCTGTGCAGGGGCAGGCCCTGAGGCAAAGCTTGGGGTGTCAAGAGCTCATCTGAGAAGTGACCTCAGGAAGCACCAGTAGGGGGAAGGGGAAGTGAGTGAGGGACGGGAAGGAGACCAGGGGAGGTGTACTGACAACGAAGTGAGCACCACAGCCTGGCAACTGCAGCCTAATCCTGCTGGTGGATGTGGAAGCCAGAGCAGGACACACACCTCAGAGTTGTGCCACCAAACGGGATGGCGTTGGGGCACTAACCCGGCCACTTGTGTCGGAGTTGGTTAAGGGCTTCTCCCAGGAGACACAGTTTCCTACGCGTGCTGCCCACCCCTCCTGGGCGGAGTGAGGCTCTGCCGCAGGGATGGCCCAGGTGCGGGGTCACAGGGGCGGACAGTGAGAAGCTGGGCCGGCGTCGCTAAAACACTGAGGGGTGACAGGCAACACCAATGGCTTCAGTTTCAGTTTTGTAGCAGGAAGCTTGTGTAAATTATGTGCCTTAATTTTGTGCCTCAGATGGAGTTTACTCAATGATTCTAAAACGTGATTAGATGTCATTAATGCTGAATGTAGGGATGTAGGATATAAGAGAAAGAAAAAGCCAAAGATGCATGTCTAAACCACTATGGTGTTGGACTATCCAAGATATATATGCAAAGGTGGAATTTAACAAAAATATAGACATAACATAATGAACCCAAGGTCATCAAACTCTGGGAACATGGTCCGATATCTTGAACATTTAACAATTACATCCGTTTTTAATTTTAAATAGACTTTCACCCATACTTTTATAAACGAGCCTCAAAATTGTAAGCCCAGGGATAGAACATCCATGTCTCTTTATTTAATATTATATTCCCCTCATCGAGAATAATTCAGGCACACTGTTTACCTTTAATAAATATTTGTTGAATTAATACTTTATTTTCCCTTTTCTCGACAAGATAAAGCACTTTTCTCAGCTGATGCAGCTTGTAAACAGAAGAATCACTGCTTTAACACAGGTGTTCAATGTATGTACCAGACGTCGCACATGTATATAATCACAGTCACTGTTTAGCCTGACCTGAAACCACACTGTTCGTCGTTTCGCTCCCCCGTTAGATTGTCAGCTTCTCCCTGGGTCCCTCACAGCCGCAGGCTCAGTAGTTAGCTCACAGCCTTAGATACCATAGCTGATCAAAATTTAATCATTGTAAAAGTTTCCATTTTTGATGCTAACATAACAGGAATAAGGGAACTAGATCAAAATCACTTAGAGAATGAATGCCTGTGGTCTCTGCAGAGTCCAGCTGCTGTCCCTCGGTCCACGCCGACCAACACAGAGGGAGGGTTTAGAGCAGGTAAACGCTGAACAGTGTTGTGTTGGCATCGGCACGATTTTAGTTACCAGGGTTCACATTCTTTTTGATTTGGATACTAAGGAAAGATCAGTCCCCCAAATACCAACTGCAAATTAGTAGGAAGCAAACAAAAGGAAGCCTTAAAAAAAATGCCCTGTCACCGTAAATCAAAACACTATCAATTTGGGTGACATATGTTACCTTCGAAGGTAACCTCTGGCCTTGTTGAGCATAATGGATGGTGACTCCAAATGTCAGATTTTCCTCTTTTTCATCTGACCCTTGGATTGTAGAGTGAGTTACATTTATCATAGAAAGGTCAGCGAACTCTTTGAAGCGAAATGCTTGCGGAGAAGA
Source organism: Mormoops blainvillei (assembly GCA_004026545.1). Lineage (NCBI taxonomy): Eukaryota > Metazoa > Chordata > Mammalia > Chiroptera > Mormoopidae > Mormoops > Mormoops blainvillei. Next base: position 9,048 of record PVJD01016385.1, read on the forward strand.
AGGGAGCTGTAATGGTTAATGGGCACCAGCTTTCAGTATCCCCGCCAGTGGTGGGGCACATGCCCCACCCAAACTTTGTAAAAGGACGAGGCAGCCAGACTCCTGCCAGATACACAGCCGCATTGGCGGCGCACGTGAGTGTCAGCCTAAGCCACCCAGGAATGACCGCAGTTTATCTCCTTCTGAATTTAAGCCAGGCGACCGCACCAAGATCACCGCTGGGCAGCAGGTGCCTCTGGGGCTCGCATGAGCCTGGCCCACCTGATTATGGTGGAGGGACCCGGTTCACCTCCAGCTGAGACCCCTCGAGCGGGGTCTGCTGTCTTTCTACATCATGCCCTGAGGTCCTCCGCGCCCCGGGCGATCTCGCGGTCCTCTCGGGCACAGCCTGGAAATGGGGGTGGCAGGGGTGCGCATGCTAAGTACTAACGGGTAAACATGACAGAATCTCCTCTCGTAGAGGGACAGGTCTGCAACACGTGTGCATGTGTGTGACTGTGTACAGATGTTTACTCAGTTACCAGAACGAGAGTACAAAACAGATTTCCAACAACAATTTAAATGACATTGATTAAGTGTCTACAAGGTATACTAGGTCCTAGATTTACAAAGATGATCAAAGATGGCCGCTGAATTGTCAGATCCCCAGATTCCAAAGGCGGTGGACTCCTCTGTCATCTCGGCAAACAATCCCTCTTTGAAAACACAGGTCAGAAGTCAGCACTTTGAGGAGGCTTCTTGATACCCTTCCTTCCAAATCTGCCGGCGAGTGTCCTCGCCATTTGTTTTAGACATGTGTATTTATATCAGTGCCCTTGCTAAAAGATGAGATCCTTGAGGACAAAGACCCTGTTGTACCCTGCTCTGGACTCCCAGGACAGAGAGCAGTCTACCCAGTGGGTCCTCAGTAGAGGTTTGATTTAAGGAATGGCATTAAATCACACGCCATTGGAAGGTTTAGCAAGGTGCTCCCCAGTTACAAAATGTGTACGTGAGAGTTGGGAGATGGTTCTCCCCACGCCACGGGGGAACAGTGCGAAGACCATGTGGGAAGGAAAGGGGGGAAAGGGCTCTTGCCACATGAAGGTGCCACGTGGTTTTGCCTTAAGAACTGGAGATCGCGGCGACAGAGCTGATGGCCCCGGGAACCGTTCGCAAGAGGCCTGCCTAGCCGAGCTCTGGACGTCTCTTCTTTCTCCTCCGAAGGACGGTGCCCCTGCGTGGCCTGACCGGGCAAAGGGGGGAAAAGGCAGGACTGTGCGTTGGTGGGGTTTTAAAGGGATTCTGAGATTTAACAGCGGCATTTAGCCATTACTCAAGACCTGTGTAACTTTTGCATAAATAATTCCTTTCCTTTTCACCAAACTCTGCCATCAAGAGCCATGATTTTTAAGGGTGGTGGGCAAAGAACCTAGAATAGGGGGACCCTGGGGAAGGAGGGCATTGTTTCAGTAGCAGTACCTGGGCTCCCTCCCCAAAACGGGTCCACGTTCAGTAACAGTGAGGGCCCCGCCCTCATGATCTCATCACCTACCAAAGGCCAGATCTCTAAATAGCAGTGCACTGGGGATTAGGGCTTCGACACAGAAATTTGGGGGGACCGAATTCAGTCCATATAAGAGGAAATGAGGTAGGCACATACTGGAGGCATATTGTCTATTTAGTGGAGAAGTGCTTTCAGAAAGTACGGAGTCCAGTCATTAAAAGGCCAAGAGGAAAACATTTACTCTCTCTCTCCTCCTTCCTAACCTCTGTCTCTCAGCTCTGTTTGTTTTGTCCGTGGCCTCATTTTTCCCCACTGCAGTCGGGTTCACTTTCTTGCAAAGAAAACATGCTGTGGCATCCACTAATTTCATGCTTTCACCCTTGTACCCTAAAAGACGAGCACCGCAGGTCCTCAAACAATGTTTCGTTCAACATCGCTTTGTTATAACATCGATGAGAAGAAAAAATTAATTCCCAGACAGCGCCCTTGTCTATGTGGGGTTCTTATGTTCTCCCTAAGTCAACATGGGTTTTCCCTGGGCCCCCCGGTTTCCCTCCCCATCCCAAAGATGAGCAGCTCAGGTTAACCAGCGTGTCTAGTTTATCCCCATCTGCGTGAGTGTGGGGCCAGGCACCATGTGCCCTGAGGTGGGAGGGCGTCCTGTCCAGAGCGGGTCCTGCCTTTCAGCCTGAGCTGCTGGGACAGGCTCCAGCCATCGGACTCTGAACTGGAATAAGTGGGTTAGAAAATAATTAGCTTGTGTATGTACCTCCTTCTAAAATGTATGCATAGCTCACATTAATTTCAAAGTTTAACATAGGAGTATTTTGGATCTTTATCTAGAAGTTTAGTGGTGTTTTTGTGACCAGAGATATGCTGTAGGAACTTAACTCATGTTTGTACACATGGCCTATGGTCAAATTCATTTCGTTGTGCATTGTTTTGCTGAAAGTTTCAGTTTCTGAAAGAGCCTGTCGATGACATTGAGTGAGGACTCGCTGCGCCCTCCACCCCGACACCGAAGGGCCCAGAGCAGGGGCTCTGCCGGCCGAGCCTGGTCACGGGCTTCGCCCTGGGCCGCACCCCGAGACGAGAGGAGTGAATGGCTGGGAGGGTCTGGGTTCCACGCCCCGTCTGTGGCCAGCGGGTGGGATCCTGTGAGTGGGCGCCACACAAAAATCACGCGATTCAACAGGAGATGAGCAACGGCTCAAGAAGATGGGACAGCGGGTGGACAAAAATATCCACTGTGAACGACAGAACTGTCCTAGTGTAGTAATTGGCGGGTGATGCAAACCGGAAGTAACAGAGTTTGGAAGAGGAGAGTGGCTGGAAATCGGGTCACCTGGACGCTACTCTATTCTTTTTTATACATGGACAATGCTTGTTACTTTTCCGGGCTTCATCTGTAACACAAGGAATCCTGAAATTTGCTGTGTAGAAGAATCATGTTGGGGATTTTTAAAAATATATTGCCTATATATTTTGTTTTTGCCAGAATGTCCTGACATGAGAAAACTCTGTATATTTAATGATAAAAGTTATAAAAAATAATTATCTCTTGGTCAGCATTCAGGGACCACTATATTAGCTGACCACTCTGAACTTTTATTGTTCTAATATTTAAGGATTGTCACTGAGAGGGAGAGAGATATCCCTGGATGAGAAATAAGAACATACAGAGTTTTCTGGCAGGCCCAGGCTAGCTGTACTGTGTGTCACCCAAGACCCCCTTTGCAGTCCCTGCTTGCTGACAAATAGTGACACCCTGCCACACACTCTCAAGCTAAGAAGGTTCGCGAGACTTTCCAAGTAGAGATCAAAGGGCTCAAACTGCACGTAGACAGTCTCACCCAGGGAAACACGCACCCCAGCAACATACCACTCCCCGTGGTCGCCTGCGCTCAGGCTCTCATGGCATCGCGACAGGTGCCAGACAGCCTCGCAGAGCCCCGACTGCCGGCCGCTGTGCACGGACTCCTGCTAAGGAAGCCACCAACCCCCGACCGACAGCACAGCCCACGCCGGGACCGCTCCAGGAGAGGCAGCGGTCACACTACTTATTCACCTCGAGTGGAGGAGATTTCAAGACAAGCTTCTTCCATCACTGCCTGCTCCTGCAGGGAAGACAAGGAGTCCCACACTGAAGGCAAGAACACGGCTCACTGGGGATTCGTGTCATCGCTAGTTTGGAGTGAGAACGTACATAGCTTAGAGTCACTTAGGCAAGGCGTCCTCGGCCGAGGTGCGAGCCTGAATCTCTGTGGGTCTTCTGCATTACAGACCCTGGGACCCCGACCTTGACCTTCTGCGTTAGGGTTTCACAGAGGTGGGCACACGGATAGGCTCACACAAGCCCTGCTTACGCTGCTGTGGCGAGAGCTGACGGAGGTGGCGGAGTCCCTGGTGCTGTAACAGGTAGGGGTGCTGGTGTTTAGCTCAGTAAGGAGTTAAATGGAGATAAAACTCAGACTTTTCAAAAATTAAAGAAAGAAAAAAATAAGAAATGCAAGATGAAGATTCGAAAGCTGAGGCTACTGTGCTGCATTTCTTCTTAGAAATCTAATTGCAAAATAAACGTGTCTGTATATCACCTCAAGGCAGGGTAGGGGCGCGTTAAAGGCAGCAAATGTCAGCTCGAAGTCACACCCTGCCCGCGTCTGCCGTGTCTACTTATTTGGCACAATATTGCGAACACTCACCCCGCCCCAAGAGCTAATGGCATTTACCTGAGAAAGTGATCTGGACCTCAGTCCCATCGCTTACTGTGAAACTTCATACAAGTGAGTGAACTCCAGGTTCCTCCAGCACAAAACTAGGAAAATAGTAGCGCCCACCTGATAAAATCATGGAACTTAATTTTTTAACAATCCTGAATAGAAAGAACTTTCTTTAGTGCTTGGCATGTAAGTGCTTGGTAAGGATGATCTGAGATTATCATTCAAACCCTGAGAAACAGGTTTCTACTTACCACAGACACCAAAGTGTAGGCCCTCCAAGGTAAGTCCTGGACACACCCTCTGCTAACTGCCGTGATCCAATCGCGGCCTCTGGTCAAAGGGCGTGACAGGCCAGCGTGCGTCTGAATTAGGCTCTGGAGTGGAAGCCGGAAGCCGAGAACCAACAGCTTTCCTGCTTTCCTGCCCCAAGCGCGGCCCACGGAGCACCCGCAGTGTCTGCGTCGTCTGGGAGCTCATTACAAAGCAAGAGTCTTGAACCCCACCCCAGACCTCTTACGAGTAAATGTGCATTTTAACAAGATCCCTAGGCAGTTCATATAACATTAAATTTTGAAAAATACTGCTTGAAAAGTCCAAGTCCAGGGAGAGCAGATGTGGCAACGATAGCATAACTGAGCGCAAAACTACAGAAAGAAAATACACTGTCTCAATGTTGGGTAAGGACAGTTACACAGCAAATTCATTGACAGGTAACTGACAGGTAATTTTACAGGGCCAGGGCCAGTAAATGGAATTCTGGAATAGAAGATTTTGCTATCTAGGATGGTTCTGTAGAGTCAGCCCACTTAAAAGGGTCTGTAATCCTGATTGGAGAGATCAAAATACCGAGCCAACTCACAAAAATGTAGCTGACTTCATGCACAAGAGGCAAGATGGGAAATTTGGGCAAAACTTCCAGGGCAAGAGGACAGCTGAGAGGCCAGAGGAGGGAGAGAGGGAGGGAGCTGGGTGAGAAGGAGGGCTCGGAGCACAAGGAGAGCGTTCAAAGCAATGGGGGCCACCCTGTCTCTTTTACACACAGGCCTGACACATTCACAACGTGAAAACAAGACCTTCCAATGGTGAACATTTTGTACAAGTGGCAATTGGTCAGTGAACATAAGAAAGCCGTGATCTCAGCCTGGCAGCACATCACCACGGTCAGGGGTGACCCACAGAGGAAAGTATCCCTCTCCACACCAGAACCGAGCTCATTCATCAGAGGCTAGACTCTGATCTTCCCTCTTTCCTAGAACTTCCCCAGGTGATGCTAAGGACCAGCCAAAGGAAGAGAAGTATTTTGGGGGTAGGAGCAGCAAATCCCAAAACAAGCCATCTACAAACACGAGTTACGAACACAGGTGAGTCAGAGAGAAGCTGACAGAACGAGCAAGTGGAGACAGCGGGGGAGCCCGCTGGGGCGGATGTCCCTTCCTTCCACAGTGGGTCCTTCTTTCCTGGACTTAAAAATGATAACGACTCGTGCATGTGTGATACAGAATGAGGGAAATGGTTTGTAGTGTCACAGTCAATGAGGAAACTTTTTGAAAAGGTCTGTAATCTCACTACACAGAGCTCTGAGGACCATACTAAACAGAAATAATGCATGTGCGCAGTGGGAAAATTAGCACCACCTGTCTTGAATTATGCAAGAGCAGAAGAAAAACACTTCACCCTTTCAGGCACCTCTTCAAAAATATTCACTCTTACAGCTTCTGGTAATGCCTCCTAAAAGCATTTTAGTACTTACGCTACTCCATACGTATGCATACATGTACATGCATTTTGTATGTTTTCAAATAAAATATTAACGCATGCTGTTACAGGCCTTGCTTTTTTCCATTTAATAAACTACTGTGATTATCTTTCCACATCAGCCCCTGCATATTTATTTCAGTCCTTTGAAAGTCCCCACAGGAGTTTATTGTTTGGATACACCACCCTTTATGTAGCCGGGCCGCTCTGGAAGCACTTTGTTCCTACATCCTTTCTTTCCTTTATCAAAAGCTGAAATGAGTATCTTTATAGTTCTTAACGTTTACCAAGGTATCTGTACAGGATGTCTGTGTACCTACAACCGGATCCTTCGATCAGAGGATACACATATCTTGGTTTATAGATATTTTCTAAACACCTTCCATGAAAGTTGACAATTTTATATGTTTTATTGGCTGTGCCTGTTTTCCTCACACCCTGTGTAGCAACAGATGTTCTCAACCGTTAGCATTCTGGCCACCTGAGCGGTGAATCCTGCCATCACTTTCTGGTTGGGATTTGTACTCTTTAAATATGAGCCATCCTGGACTGCATGCATTTAAATATATCATGAGGCGGTCACGACAGTGGTGCCCGTGTCCGATGTCCCTACCGCCTCACGAGCCTTGCCTCGCTCAGCCTCCTCATTTGCACCCAGTGTCCCACGGCACAGAGAAGCTCCTGCCCAGGTGCTGACTTGAGGGGCTGAAATGAATTACCAACTGTCCGGAAATGGTTTCACTGCCACTGCTGTGTGTGTGTGTGTGTGTGTGTGTGTGTGTGTGTGTGTGTGTGTGTGTGTGTTGGGTGTGGCAGGTATTCAAGCAGCCAATAATAGCTAACATTTATTGAGCACTTATTATGCATGCTGTTTTAAGTACTTCATATATATAATCTTTGTAATCATGTATAAGGTGAATACTACCGCTACTTCCATTTTATTGACTGAAACACTGAGGCACAGAAAGGTTAAATCGATTTCCTGGGTCCACAGCTACGAGCCTGCAGAGCTAAGATTGAGCAAATCCAGGATGCGGCTCCCCGGAGCTTTCGGTCTCTGTGCCCCACGCCGCCTGTCCGTGCAGAGCTCTCGGCAGCGCGGCTCGAGTCTCCCGGCGAGCCAGCGGCGTCCTGCGGCACGTGGAGCTGGAGTGAAGCCCGCGCCCGCGTGGCGCTATGTGCGCTCCGCCGATTCCCACCACGTCTCTCTCCGCGACGGGGTATTCCACGTGACCCGTCCTGTGGTCTTGGCAATTCTGCAGAGGTCACGAAGGCTGAGAACACCATAACTGAGTCTAAGCACACCGCTGCAGGATGCTTGCGAATGGAATGGCCCATGGGCCGCGGTTACATCAGGATAAGTCTGCCATGTCAGTAGAGGTCAGAGGCCAGAGGCTGGAAGACCGACTTGGGAAAGTCAGTCCTTGACCACCTGGGCAGAGAAACCTTTCTGCTCTTTCACCTTAAAGCAAGCGAGGGGCTTCCAGGGAACAATCTGGAGAGCTGGGCATGTGTTCCTTAACATTCAGGGCACTTACGAACTTCAAAAGGCCGAAAGGCAAAAGGCAGCTGCCAGAGTGACTGGGTTAGCACCCGAGAGAGAAGAGCTAAGGAGGCAGGGGCGGACAGAGGCGCCAGAGGAGGGCCGCCTGGCCCCCAGGAGGAACCAGAGCCCCTTCGCTGCGGAGGGCCCACCTGGAGGTGTGTCTGCCTGCAGAGGCTCCAAGAAGTGAGGCTCCAGGCCCACCGACGGAAGCGGCTCAGCCTGTGAATACCCGCAAACCCCAGCCCGTGGCCACGGAACAGCATCCCCTGGCCTCTTCGGCCAGCTCTGCCCGCCCCCTGCTCGGTCCTGGCAGGATCACAGGTGGCGCCTGGAACAGTGAGGAGGAGACGAGGACACACCTGCGGACTAGTGAAGGGGCCCTTCCCGGCCTCTTCCTAAAGGCAAGTTTTGGGGGTGGGAGACAGGACGAGAAAAGGGGTGCTGAAAAGCTTAAAACTGGATGAGGGTAAATCGGTGCAACCAGGCATTTTTATATTGGAAAGTGACCAGAAACGCAATGGGATCTCACCAGATTCCAACCATGAGCTCAAACGGCGTCAGCTGAACTTGACAGCGCCAGGCGATACGGCTGGTTTTCTTGCCTCCAATCCAGCTCACCCTTTGGCAGTTAGAGAATCTGGCTGGAACCCGGCTCAGTCCCTGGCTCTGGGTTTGTGATGTTCTCTATTAATTCCCAGCTCAGTGCCAGTCCCACCATGTGCTTACCCTGTCCTTTCCAATGGCAGGCCATGGCCACACGCCTCTGTTCTGTTCTTCCTCTCAATGTTCAGGTTATTATGGGAAGGGATGGCAAAAGAAAGGAGATATGACTGCAACGTCCTGTTATTATATCCGAAGCTCCATTCGAAGGCATGTAAACACGCACTAGTATTCTGTATAATCACACATTTGTATGTATTATCGTTTGCCATTAGTTTTATTTCTCCTATTTTAAATGTTATTATCCAAACAGGCTGGGCACAAGCTTTCTGTACTTGTTCCACCATAAATAAACAAAAATGCCTAAACACAATTTGTAAAATGTCATCTCTAAACCACAGCGAGGATGCTGCATGAGTAGGGGACCAAAATTAAATCACACTGGGCGCAGCGCCCAGACCGCAGGCCTCGGGCACACCGGTGGAGAGGAAGGGAAAAAGAAAAGACACTACATTATTAAAAAAACAGGCAGAATAACAAGGAAACCGCAGTAGTTAACCCGAGGACCAGTCTGTCTGTTCCTGTGACCCGCCTTCTAGTTACCTTTGTGAAACGAAAGCTGAAAACTGTCCATTTTCATTTGAAGTAAATCTCCATTACTGGCACTGTCTGTGTTTCTTTAAAAAAAACAAAAAACAAACCTCACAACGGTTTGCTTTTATTGAATTTTAAAAATATTTTTCTTACCATAAAATAATCCTATAATCCCACCACTTAGAGGCCTCTCCTCTTTTTTCAAATTTATTTTTCAATTACAGTTGATATACGATAGTATGTTAGTTTCAAATATCCAGTATAGTGATTAGACATTGATATACAAAATGATCACCCCTATCAGTCAAGTACCTCTGACACCCTACAAGTTATTATGATATTATTGACTCTATTCCCAGTGCTGTACTTTACATACTCATGACTATTTTTATAGCTAATTTTCTTAAAGTCAAGTTAGAGAAAAGACACATTCATGGCTCTCCTGCAGAACTGACTCATTTTTTTAGCCATCTAATGCTGTCTTAGAAAGTCAAATAATAAAACTAGTGTTAATAGCAGCGATGCCGACAACAAAACCAGCAGCAGCAGCGTTAGCGGCAGCGGCAGCGGCAGCGGCAGGACCACTCCCCGTCTCCGGCCCCGTGGCCGCGCCCTGCGTGCCCCATGCACGTGCTCACACCCCCGGGTCCGCCCAGAGCCGGTCCGGGTAGGCTGGCGGCCTCCGCCCTCGGGCTCCTGGCTCTTTCATCTCTCCGCTCCTCTGCCCAGAGGCTTTCTCTAGCAACAGCCGAGCCGGTCGGGTTGGGGGCAGTCCACACAGCAGTCCCAAACCGGGAACAAGGGGGCGTTGACACCCCAGCGGCAGCCTTTCATCCGTGGGGGATGCTAGAGGGTAAAATCCAGGCTACCTAGTCTTCCCTTGGGCAATTTTCAAGTTTCTGAGCTTGAAGGCCAGTGGCCCATGGTGGCATCCACACACTGGCGTGTCTTGGCTTTTCTCCCTCCTTTGTGTCATTTTCCTCACTTCTGGGTGACTCCCAGAGTCTACTTGTACCATAGCCCTTGTTTTAGAGTCGCCTTGGATGATTCCAAATAAGACAATCATCTATTACGAGCCAGTTGCTTTATTTTATTTTTTTCAGATTTTATTAATTTTATTTTTAGACAGAGGGGAAAGGAGGAAGAGAGGGAGTGAAACATCAGTGTGTGGTTGCCTCTTGCGCGCCCCCTACTGGGGACCTGGCCCGCAACTCAGGCCTGTGCTCTGGCTGGGGAATCAAACTGGCAACCCTTCAGTTCACAGGCCAGCACTCAATCCACGGAGCCACACCAGCCAGGGCCAGAGCCAGCTACTTTAAATATGCTCTCTGCAATGCTCGGAATAAGCTTAGCGTTTTCCTTATAATATCTAATCCTCAGAATAAACGTGTATTAAATATTATGATTCTTACAGTAGAAATGGAGAAACTGAGAGTGAGGCTAAAAAATTTGTCTGCAGTTTTGTAACCTTAAAATGGCAGAAATAATATTAGAATCCAGCTCCAAAGCCAGGATCACAATTTATTTAGATTCACCTTGCCATCCCTTCTCACCACAAGCCCCATTATGGGAGATGTCATATTTAACTTGTTGTCACTGCACCTAGTTCCACATCTCGTCTTCTGACTGCAGACACTAGGGAATCAATCAATGAGTTTCATATGTTCGATAATCGTGTATTGAGCAGTAGCTAAACCAAACATCATGGTTGGCCTGAAAATATAGATGACTAAAATTTTTTTCTTAAAAATGCCATGGCTTACCAGGAAAAACAAGACAGGTTGGTAGATGAAGGTGGGTGAGCGTTACTAGAACGAAAGAATGAACAAAGCGCTTGTGGGTGCACGTGGAGAAGAGGGGGAGAAGTGGAGATGGCCACCGGACTCACCCCCACACGGGACCTGCTGCCCGCCAGTGGAGTCCCAGCTGTCCAACCACAGGTTGTGCTGCAGCCACACGGGGACGCTCGTTTTCTTCCTGCCCTTCTCAGGCCGACCGGCATCCCGTGGCTGAGCGAGGGCTTTCAGTGCGCCCCTCCTGCCTCGCGGGTGTGACTCCGAGGGAAAACGCCGTCTCCAGAGCTCTGCTCCAGGCTAGCTCAGGCTTCGTCCACCCCGCATTGCTCTGGACTTTCTCCACTGTCTAGTTCTGCTTCCTCTGTCCCCAGGCCTTTCATGCTATTGATCTTTGAATTAACATTTTACCTTCCAATCGCCATCTCAGCCTTTGCTTCCAGCGAATTCAAGCTTTGATTTTTGGGGCCAGGAGTTGATGCAAGAAAGCAGGTGCTAAGGTGGAATTTGAAGCAGGATCAATCACTGTCTGGCTGGCAGGGAGGACCCACTACTAGTGGAAGGTGAAATACAGACAGTCCTTGACATAAGGTTGCAGCCAAATTAAACATTTCACTGGCGGGTGAGGTTATATAGGGGAAAGGGATCATCCAGTGAGTCTAATGTATTAGGCATCTGAGACGGACATATGGAAAAAATGGTACCTATTCTCCTTAACTTAAAATCAACTGGTTGCAGATGTTAAGCAGATCTACAGAGTATCTTCACAGTAACACTAGATTAGTGTTGGATTCCATAACTAGATTCTACTGCCTGGCCAAACTGACGTGCATCATTGAGAGTGGAAGGATCTGGAGGGTGGCTAGAGACAACAGTAGCTCAACCAAGGAGTAGCCCCCACCCCCGGCCAGAGCCACCAGGAAGACATCTTTGACAGAGCAGATCAGTATATCCTCCAGTATCTGATATGTGGATTTGGGGAGTGCGCTCTTTACTATCTATCCTTATCAGAAAAGATATCAAAACAGCTTGCACTTGCATGAAATAACACACACATACACACGCAGATTTGTCATAGGACTATGCTAACTCCTACTCTCTGTCGTACTGATACAACCCAAAGTGAACTAAATGCTCTCAATGTTCTGCCACACGTCATACAGACTGATTATTTTGATGATGTCAGATTGATTGAGCTACATGAGCAAACAGTGGCTAAGCTGCCGGAGGCCTGGGTGAAACACGTTTGCCTCAGGGGGTGGGAATTACACCTCACCAAGATTTGGAGGCTAGACACATCCCTGCACAATTCTGGGGGTCCAGTTATCAGGGGGGCAGGTGGTCGTGTCCTCAGGACCGGGCCTCCAAAGTGAAAAATGAGGGGCCGTGTCTCACTGCTCCCACCACAAGGAACTCCTTTGCCCGTTGGGTCTCTTCGGGTTTGGAAGGGACATGGTCCACACCTCGGAATATTGCTTCCGCCCTTCTCCCGGGTAACACACAAGGCTGCCAGCTGTAAGTGGGGGCCAGAGAAGGAAAGGGTGGGCAGCAGGCCCAGGGTGCTGTGGAAGCAGCCCCGTTGCCTTGGCCACATGATCTGGACTACTCTATGGTACTGGAGATAA
>PVJD01016386.1:0-21198 GCA_004026545.1 Mormoops blainvillei
GGACTGTCTGCCTGGAAGAGCCTGGGGTGCTGGGACCCCCACCTCCTTCGACTCCCCCAAAACTGCACACATGTCAACCCAGTAGGGACCGCCTTCCCTACGGCGCTCTGTCCTCCCACCAGCTCCTTAGCTGGAAGTTACTTCATCCGGAACTGGCAAGGGGACCTAGAAACGCGGACCTCACAGGCAAAAGTGCTGGCTCTGGGGTCCGAGTCACTGAGTCCCTCAGTGTGGTCCGGAAGCCTTTGGTTCTGACAAACACCTTCCCAAGAGCCCCAGGCCCCAGAATCACACTTTGGCAAGCACTGGGGGCAGTTAAGTACAAAGCTCCAGGACCCAGAACAGCTGCTGGCAAGCTGCGTGCATGGGAAGAGACCCAGGCCCTCTGTGCCTCCGTTCCCCTTCCTGCAGAATGTGCCAGTCATGGTCACCACTATTGCAAGTGCACAGCGAGGCAGAGCGCAAGGATTTAGCACAGGGCTGGCATGTGGTCAGCACTCAAGAAAGCTGGGTGGGATTAGCTCCATTCCGTGACAACTGGAAGCAAGACCTTCTCTCCCCAGACTTTCCCTGTCCCTTCCCCCTCCCCATGAGTCTGGCGCTGGGAACTGGGAGTTAGACCCTCTCAAAGCCTCCGTCGGGCCTGCCTTCCCAGGAACTGCACATATAAACATACTCAAGGCCCAGGGAGTTTGAAGGCAGCGCTGGGGCAGATAGTCTCCAAGTCCCTGGGCTAAAGGACTCTGGAGTTTCCCAGAGAGTTAACAACCGAGCCCCAGAGGAGTGAGCCCAATGGACCCTGCGCGGCCGGGGCCGCTATCAGATCAGAGGAGCAATGACCAGCAGGCAGCATCGCTGGGAAACGTGGTCACCGACGGCAGACAGCACTCAGCACGAGATGAGCGTTTTTGACCCCTGCCTCCGTCACTGGAACACACACACCCACACAGACCCCTTCGCACAGACTCCGGGTGGCCTGAAACCCGCTGTGGACCCTGTGGAGGTGCTCAGGGCCTGGGAAATAACGGAGAAGACCCCCTTCTCTGCCTCACAGAGGCAGAGTGGCCCCCACTGGTCAGGAATCCCCGCAGCTGGCTACATCACTCACTGCATTAGCAGCCACCAAAGACCATGTCAAGCTCAAGGGAAGCCCCCAAAATGAGAGGCCCAGTGGCCATTCATGGCTGTAGACTCTCCAGAGGGCCCTGGGTGCCCTGGCCTCTGGGCCTGAACTCAAGATCAGCATGGCAGCACGGGAGGTACCATTGACACCCTGCTGCCTCCCTGCTCTGTCCTGAGGTGGCTTCCCCAGGGCCATGCCCATCTCAGGTTCGGGGGCAGTATACCTCAATCTCCTGAGCTTGGCTGCGGGGCATCTACCCAGCTGCGGGCCAACTCCACACGACAGCCAACCTGCCAAGGGAGGGCCGCTGGGACCTCTGGGAGCTGGTTGGGGAACCTCGCAGATCCTAGAACATTCTGGACTGGTCCCACGGCCCCTCCTCACCCTGCTGACTCCCGAGCTTTTCCCCAGGGAGTGGTTTGGTACCCAGTTTGCTCTGGAACTTTCGGTGAAAATTCAAGCGCTCCCTAACTGGGGCTTGGTGCCCTCCAAGGGATCACAGCATGTGGTTCCAGCTGAGAGGACACTCCAGAGACAGAAGTGTTGTTATTTTCATTCTTGGGACACACATTGCTTAGGTGTTCTGTGCCTCAGTTTTCTCCTCTGTGGAATGGAGGTGACACCAGACCTGCTTCATGAGGTTTATTCCAAGGATCGAACGAAAGAAAGTATGCATTGCCCAGAAAGCACTCAGCCAGTACTTGGTGACTATTTTTCAAATAAACGAGAAGGGGTGCACGTCTCAGAACGTGGTAGATTTCTGAGGAAACAACAGGAAGTGCGTGTGAGCGTTTTTCTTCAAGGCAGTGAGAGAAAATAACCAGAGGCCGCTCTCTTTCCCCTGGGAAGAGGGAGGGGCAGGGCGAGAAACTGAAGGAGGCGGCGGCCGCGGACTGACGGCGAGGCCCGCTTGTATATAGGTGGCGGCGGTCCCTGCCCCGTCCTAGGGGATCTCGCTAGGATCATGCCTTCCAGCCACAGTCACGTTCCCAGAAAGCTCTTGAGTCCGTCTGGGTGGAGGCCCTATAAACAAGGTCGCGACAAGTGAGTGGAACTTTTATTAGGTCAGGACCACTCTGTCACGCTGCACCCAACCTGGCAGGGCCCCAAAGCTCCCAGAAAGACCCCAGCCCGCACCCGGCGACAGGCGCCACTCTCTCCCTTGAGCAGGGTCCCTTCCAAGCAGGAGGGGGGCAGGGGCCTCCTCTGCGCTGAGGGACAGTGGTCCCAGCAAGAGCCTAGGCGAGGACAGGCAGTGTGGCTCAAGCAAGTCCCTTCTCTTGTCCAGCCTCAGCTTCCTCGTCTATAGAATGGGGACATGTGACTTCGCCAGTGTTGTGAAAGGGGAGCCGCTGGGGTTGGCCCGCGGTCAGCGTGCAGCCTGCGGCCCTGCCCAGGAGCAGTGGCATCTCTTTGGGCGTCGGAGGCTGAAGTGGGCAGCGGTTATCTCTTGGGGTGACTAGGGAGGGAAGAGGGGAGGTATATTCTTTTGGTTTTCATTAAAAAAAACTTTTTTTCAATAGTCAACATTTGTTCCTTCTATAATGATGATATGTGTAGGTACATATTTTCTTCATTTTCAAAGGCAGTTCCTTGTTTAATTCTGGTGACTTCTCTCTGGCCACACCCTTTCTTCAGATCATCACTAGGGTCAGGTCTAGTCTGGGCAGAAGCCTTCCAAGGATGACTTGGGAAAACTTGGACACAGAGGTTGTCACTGTCACCTCCAGCCGGTCACCCACCCCGGTGCACCCGAGGCATCCTCCATACAGATGCCATTTTGTCATCCCAATTGTCATACTCTCCACAGCGTCACCGCTACCATGCACTTAGGACCCCCAGGCCCAGTGTGAGGAGGGAGGGGCCGCACACAGCCCACTCCTGTCCCCAGTCTTGGCTGCCAGGCACCCAGCCTTCCATCCCACAGTTTCTACACCTGGTCTAGGCTGAGCACAGGTACCTCCTGGCTGAGACTTCTGGCCAGGAACCTGGGCCCCGATCACGTTCCCTGTGTGGGCCCTATGTGGGGACAGTACCCCACCTCTGATGGTGTGTGCGTGTGGGCACTAACCAGACCCCAGTATTGTTTCAGTTCACTACCCCCCTCCCCAGGAGGGCACTGTCCTCCCATTCCTCAGAGAAGGGAGCACAGCTCGCACCCAGTCCCCCTGCAAAGCTCTGTTCTTGACCCACCAAACACCCTTGACCCACACTTGACACCGACTAAGGGACAGAAGACAGTACAGCCCTGGCTGAGTCCCCCTCGGCCTGACCTGCCTGTGTGAGCTGCGGGGCCTCATTTCCCTCACCCATCAAGTGGGGGGGGACCATCCTTTGCCTGCTGATATGAGGATAATGTAAGATAATTCTTATTTTACAATTTTATTTATTTACTTTTAGGGAGAAGGGAAGGGAGGGAGAAAGAGAGGAAGAGAAACATCAATGTGTGAGAGATACATCAATCTGTTGCCTCTCGCACACTCCCGGCTGGGGACCTGGGCCGCAACCCAGGCTTGTGCCCTGACTGGGAATTGAACCTGCAACCTCCCAGTTCACAGGCGGGTGCTCAATCCACTGAGCCACACCAGCCAGGGCCAGGTGGAGTTTTTAATGGAAACTTCTGTAAGACCAGACAAAGGACTCTTTGTCCTGAACCACTTGAGAGTAAGCTGCTGACCTGAAGCCTAGGCTCCCTGAACACTCTTGTCTTTCCTGCAAACAGACGTCTCGTCTGTCACCGCAGAACTGCCATGAACAGTGAGGCATCAGTGCCCGCTGAGCCTCAGGCTCCTTCAAGTTCCACCAGTTTTCCCAACCTGAACAGTTCCTCAGTCTTCCCTGGATTTTCATGACCTTTTTTAAAAAAAAAGTATGTATGTATGTATGTATGTATGTATTTTTAGAGAATGAGGGGATGGTAAAGATAAAGAGAGAGAGAGAAGAAAGGGAGAAAAACATCGACGGGCAAGAGTAGCATCGATCGGTTGCCTCTGGTTCGTACCCGCACTGGGGACTGGACCCACAGCCCGGTCACGTGCCCTGACCGGGAGTGAAACCAGTGACCCTTTGCTTTGCAGGAACACCATCCAACCAACAGAGCGACACTGGCCAGGGCAGGCCAATTATTTCGCAGGACTTCTCTCCTTTATAGATTGTCTAGTGGTTTCCTCATGACAGGTTTGAGGCAGGAGTATCACACAAAGGGGGTGTGTTCCTTTCCCTGCATCCCGGCAGGAAGCACGCAGCTTCGATTTGTCCCGTGACTGAGGATGGTGCCTCTGTTCCCTTGACTGAGAAGGTATCTGCCGGGCCTCTCCTCTGGAGAGTCACTATTTTCACTTTGGGATTAATGTGTATTTTGTGGGGAGGTACTTTGAGGTGATCTAAACGTCCCATTTCTCATCAAACTCTTAGCCATTAACTTTAGCATCCACTCATGACTCTTGGAGGAATTAATTATTATTATGATGGTGGCCAGATGGCATTCTACCCCTATCATTCCTTCATTCATTAGTTGGCATTGTGCTGTCAGGAAAAATTCCTCCTTTCACTATTTATATCCATGTGGATTTGGGATTTCTTATTTTATTAAATGAATAATAATTCACTATCATTATTTATGTTGATGTTTAAATTACCCCAGATTTGGCCAGTGGGAACCCCTTCAAGCCAGTTCCTGCATCCTTTTCATATTCATATCCTCATCATGAATATTCCTATGTCTTCTTACTTACGAAGATGTTCCAGGCGTCCGTGTACTTCCTCGGGACCAGCCTGGAATCAGCCATTTTCCAAGGAGCTCTGGTTCCTTTTTAGTGGAAGATGGTGTCTAGAGACCAAGATCTGGGTGCCAAGTACACTCACCGCCACTGGGGTGCTGCTGCCCCCAGGCACCCTCCGTGAGCAGAACCAGGGAATATGTACGCGTATGTACACACCTAAATATTATGTATATAAACATACACACATTTTTATACTCACACATGGATGTCTGCTTTGCAACTGTCTATAAAAACTGGAAAATATGAATTGACATCAGTAGCTCTAATTTCAACCCAATGCCACAGCGTTCATTCCTTTCCATCCCTCCCTGAGAGTGAAAAAAGTGCCTTGTTATTTTCAGCATATTTACCTTTGGGTCAACCCCCTGAGTACTGCCACCACCCAACTGCCACCACCACCCCTCCTTGCAGACCTCTTCTCACCTACTCTGAAGCCTTGCTCTGAGTGGTCCAGGTCCCAGCATGCACGCCCTTCCCACGGCACCCAACCTCCCAGGTGGAGGGAAACGGGTTCCCTCGCCGTGGATGGGAACTACATCCCCGGAGCACAAGTTTAACAATAGCTACCAAAATATAGAATTTTATCCCTTTGACTGTGCAACTTTCCCTCTAGAAATTTATGGAAAACAGTAGCTCAAATACAGAGATAAGTCTAAGAAGATACTAGTTACAGCCTTCTTCGTAATAACAGAAAACTGGTGGCAACCTAAAATTTTTTTTGTCCTAACACCGGGAAACGAGAGTGTCCTGTGTGCCTCCCAGGACATCTGTCTGAAGGGCCAAGTAACTGATTGCTGATTGGCTTCCTCCAGGGCTGTTAGGTCCCCAGCACTTCGCGGATGAGTCTGTGCGAGGGTCCAGAGGACTGCCACGCTTCAGAGAATGTCCTTCCATGACGTGGAGATGCACAGCATGAGCCTGAGCTGGGACCCTTCCCCCACCCACCCCAGCTGCAACTGCAATCCCAGTCAGGCCAAGGGGAGGAGACATAGGTCCCAAAGGAACCTGTTATCTCCATAACTAGAGAATGAGCACAGTAAATAATGGGACATGCACCCTAAGGGGCACTGGGCATGCACGTGAGAGGCGGAGGCTGACCTGCATGTGCCGTCCTGGAAAAGCACCCAGGCAAGAGAAGTCGCCAAGAGAAACCTGTAAGGAACTACCAACAGGGAGGGTTGGTTCCCCAGGTATGTAAATTACTGGGTGGGCTTATGTATAGAAGATGGTCGTAGAACATACGTCAAACAGGCAACGGTGGTCATTTCTAGAGGCCTTCTTTTTCTAAAAAATAAATTTTTGTGCCGTGGCCGGGTGGTTCGGCGGGGTGGCGCATCGTCCCGTACACCAAAATGTTGCAGGTCGATCCCCAGTTGTGGTGCATACAGGAGGCAACCAAGCAACGGTTCTTTCTCACATTTTTCCCACCCCGCTTCCCCTCTCTCCAAAAGTCAATAAACATATCCTCAGATGAGGATTAAGTAAATATATGTAGAAATTTTTGTGTTGTTGGCATTTTCAGAAATCAATGTTTATTGCTTTTGTAATCACAAAGCAACAAAAAGAAAAGTCAACTAAGTAAATACAGAGGAAGGCCTGGGGAAATCTGCTGAAACCACAACTTGTGGATAAGAATCAGAACAAAGCCCCGACCACGGGACTAGAAACAGACCCAGGACAGGGCATGCTCAGCAGGGTGGGTCTTACTGTCGGAGCAAAGGCTGGGTGGTGGTGGGCTTCTCGGCAAGGAAAAGGGCCCCGGGAGGCCTGATGGGGACAGCTGCGATCACTGCAGTACGCAAGGCCGGGCCCCTCGGCTGTATCCGCTGTGGACTTTTGCAGACACAGCTCACAGAGGCTGACAGTTTCCTGAGTCTCTCTCTGCCTGAGAGCAGTCTCTAGCATGATAGTGTTTCAGTGCGTTCTGGTTTAGGCCAAAAGTACCAAGGACTCACACCTTGGGAGCGACCCTTCTACTGAGGGATGGAAGTGGGTGGGTGAGTGTGCCATGTAGCAGGTAGCTTCCGAGACCCCTGGAGGCTGGAAGCGAGCCACCTGAGAAGCGGCTCCTCCAGCCGAGGTCAAGCCTTTGGCTGGTTACAGCCTCGTGAGGGACCCTGAGGCAGGACGACTCAGCTCAGCTGCTCCTGGATTCTTGATTCTGAAATCGATAAAATAAAACAATTTTCGAAAATAGTTTAAAAAACAGTGTGCTGTAATAAATGTTTACTGTGTTAGGCTGCTAAGTGTTGGAGTGATTTGCTATGCAGCGATACCAAACTGACAGTCTCATACGCTCCTGGTAGGGATGTGAAATGGTGCAGCCACTGTGGGAACCAGTTTGGCGGCTCCTCAAATGATTAAACATAGAGTGACCCTGGGACCCAGCATTTATACACCTAAGATACCTACCTAAGAGGGGTGAAAACATATGTTCACATAAAAACTTGAATACAAATGTTTACAGCGGCATTTTTATGACAGTCAAAAGGTGGAAAACAATCCAAATGTCCATCGAGGGACAAACGGAGAAACAAAATGAGCTCTATTCATACACTGGAGTGTTATTTGGCCACGAAAAGGAATGAAGTACAGCCCTGGCCAGTGTGGCTCGGTCGAGCGTCGTCCCACAAGCTGAAGGGTCGCCGTCCTATTCCTAGCCAAGGCATATACGCACCGAGGCTGCGGGTTCGGTCCCCAGTTGGGGAGTGCACGAAGCCAGCCAATCGATCTTTCTCTCTCAAATCAGTGTTTCTCGCCTTCTCTTTCTACTTCCCTTCCCTTCTCAAAAAATAAAATAAAATAAAATAAAATAAAATAAGATAAAACAAAAGGAAGTACAGATGCATGATATAGCTTGAATAGACCTGAAAAGTGTAAGATGTGAAAAAACCCAGTCACATAGTATATAACTCCATTGATATGATCGCCCAGAATTTACACAAATCCGTAGAGACAGAAAGAACGTGTGCACTGTCCTATGACATTTTATACAAGGGACCCGAGCATCTGTGGATTTTGGTGTCCACAGGGGTCCTGGAGCCAAGCCCCCACGGATACTGAGGGACAAATGTAGTTTATACTCAGATTTTCCACCACATGGGGGATCAGCCGCCCCAGCCACTGTGCTATTCAAGGGTCAAATGGAGATCAGGGGTGGCTCGGGCTGAGGTGGGGCGGCGATGGACAGGAGTGAGAGCAGAAGGGTATAGGATGGAATTTTTTTTGCAGATGAAGAATATCTAAAATTCACCAAGGTGATGTTTGCACATATCTGTCAATATACTAAAAACCACTGAATGGTACACTTTCAATAAGTAAGTTGTTAAGATACGTGAATTATCTTTTTTTTTTTAAGATTTTGTTTATTTTTAGAGAGAGGGGAAGGGAGGGAGAAAGAAAGGGAGAGAAACATCAATGTGTGGTTGCCTCTCACAGGCCCCCCAAACTGGGGACCTGGCCCACAGCCCAGGTATATGCTCTGACTGGGAATTGAACCAGCGGCCCTTTGGTTCGCGGGGCAGCACGCAATCCACTGAGCCACACCAGCCAGGGCTGTGAATTATACCTTAATAAAGCTGTTTTTAAAAGCAGGTAACAAATATACCACGGCCTCCTTGCCCCTAGATGGCAACTCTGAGGCACGTTCCACTCACTCAGAAGGTCCCACTGGGACGGAACCCATTTCCCAAGGCCAAAGCTTGCTCATCAGTAGAACTTTCTTTTCTTTCCCCTCTTGTCTCTTTGTCTCCGCCCCATGCTTTCTGGGATCACATCTCAAACAAATACAACTTCATCCAGGTCTCGTCTCAAGGTTTGCTTTTGAGGGAACCCAAGCTAAAGCAATCGTGCTCTTTGGGTTAGGGGTCAGGCTCTCCTGGCGCGGGGCTGATTCTAAGCCCTGTCAATAGGGAACCCAGCTGGGGGGACAGGACTGTGCCCACTGGCCGACTGTCCAGGACGAAGGCTTGCACGCAAGTCCAGAATACCACAGAGCCACCTCGGTCCACCCAGCAAGCCCGGCACGTGCCTGGGGAGGTTTGCGCACATGCTAACACACACACCTTCGGGTCCGGGAACGTGGTGGGGACCGTTGAACAACCTGGGCCTGCGCTGCCCTTTACCCTCCTGTCAGGTTGTGTAGGGCGTGCTCACTTCCCCTTTGGTTCATTTTGCCTGTTCCCGTGGTTGGGCTTCAACTGACCACACAAACCACCAAGACAGAGAAGCAGGGGGTTACAGAAGGCTAGGAGGGGAGAGTTCAGCAGACACTGTGGGAAAGATCAGTCCCTCTGCCTGTGAACTTGATGTATCCGATTAAGGGAACGAGACGATTACACAGCCCAGGCTTGAAATTAGTGAACACAGAACACCCCTAGAGGCCCCTCACGGAAGGGGGCCAGCATGGAGCGGCATCTCCTGCCCAGCGCGGCCGGGCCCCTTAAGCCATAAGCCTCACTGACTGAGCCAGGCTGAGCATCAGGGACAGGCGCTGGGGCTCGAGCCGGCATCTCACACCGCCTCCAGACCCAGCCTGGGGAATGGGTGCCAGTGCTTCACTCTTTCCCAATTTCGGGCTTGCTCAGCCTGCGTCAAACACCTTCATCTTCAAGTAAAGGGTAGTTGGTGGATGTTAATGCCCCCAGCCCAGGCACACAGGGTTGCCGGAGCAACAGAACAACAGAGCCTGGGTGAGCTCAAAGGTTTCACACGGTGGTCCGAGAAGAACAGCTCTTACTTTTTTCTACCTTGTACTGTGATCGTTTTATGCGTGGACTTGGCTAGGCTCTAGTGCCCAGTTAGTTATTCAAATACTATTCTAAATGTGGTCGTGAAGGTAATTTGTACAGGTGGTTAATGTCCTCAAGGGGTTTGTTACTCTCATAATGTGGATGGGCCCTATCCAATCGGCTGAAGGCTTTGAGAGCAAAACCTGAGGTCTTTCCAGAGCAGAACTTCTGCCTCAAGACGCATCATCAACCTCTACCCAAGGCTCCAGCCTGCCCGCCTACCCTATGGGTTTCAGGTTTGTCAGCCCCCACAATTACAAAAACCAATTCCTGAATATAAAATACAGATCTAGATATAGATCTAGGTTTTTATCCTTACCCAAGGATATGTTTTCATTGATTTTAGAGAGAAGAAAGGGAGAGAGAAACGTCAATCGGTTGCCTCCCGTACATGCCCTGACCAGGGATCGAACCCACAACCTTTTGGTGTATGGGATGGCACACCAACCAGCTCAGCGACCCAGCTCAGCCACCCGGCCAGGGCCGGAGCCAGATCTGTTGGTTCAGTTCTTCCGTAGAGCCTTGATGGGTGCATCTGCTCTCGGTGGAAGGCAGACCAGAGAGGTGCTGAGTGGCAGGATATCAAGGACACGGAGTCCACCATTCAGGGGCATGAGTGTCCTTCTTGGGGGAGGCAGTCCCCAAGGTCACAGAGAAACGCGTTGGAGGTTTACTGAAACTAGTCCTACTGCTCTGCACCCTGCGGTTGGTTTAACGGAAATGGCCAGAGAATAAAAAATAACCTTCATAAAGCTATCCCAAGACAATGATATAAACAAAAAATTGCGGAACCACTCACAGGACTCAAGAAGTGCAGTTCCCATAGATTTCCATATAAATCCGGGCAGGTCACGTCCCTGCCCTGCTGAAAATCCTCCCAAGGCTCCTGCAGTAATTCCACGTTTCACTCAGCCTGCAGCCCAGCCTCCCCTCCCCTGAGCCCCACCCAACGCCCCTCTGCCAACCTGGGGCCTCTACACGTGCCGTTTGCTCCGATGGGAATCCCTCTCCCTGGCTCTTTGCCTGGCACCTTCTTGTACTTCAGGGCTCTAAGGGACCACATATTCTGACATGACCGCCACCCCCCCGCCACAAAAAAAGGCTCCTACTAAATCCCCCGTGTGCGTCCTTCGTGAACTTACCATAGTCTGGAATGATCGTATGTGCTGCTTTATTGTCAGCTCTCCGTGCTCCAGTCTGGAAGCTCCAGGGGAACGTGTCCCTCTCATCCACTTGTTTCTCCCCAACACTGGATCACAGGAGGCACCGTGACACATATCAAATAAACGAATGACTTATCAGTTTCTAAGCTCACCCACGTTTGGGTCAGGGCCCTGGGCCAACCCTGTCATGTCCCTTGGTGATGGACAGTAATGGCGCATGACATCCAGGGGTCCAGCTGCGTGGGCCCCTCACTGGAGGGTGGAGGAAGGACTTGGATACCTTGCACAGAGTTGGGACTCAAAAGAACTTACCACTGAACCAGGGGAACTGACCTGAGCCCTGAAGTACTGAGGAGGAGGAGTCCATGTGAGGAAGAGAACAGCAAGGGGAAAGGCCTGCTCTGTGGGGGAGGCGGGGGGAGGCGGGGGGGTGTGGAGGGAACCTCCAGGAACTGGTTAGAACCTCCCACTATGAGCCAGGAGGAGAGTGGCGCGAGCTGAGGGCAGAAGGGAAGACAAGGCCCACGGGAGGGTTTTCAGTTGGGAACAGGCAGGGTCTGCTTCACACGCTGAAAATTCAAAGATCGTTTCAGGCTGAGGGAGTGGGTAGCAGGTGCAGTAAGGAGGCTTCTTTTTTTTTTTTTTAGATTTTATTAATTTACTTTTAGAGAGAGGGGAAGGGAGGGAGAAAGAAAGAGAAACATCACTGTGTGAGAGATACATCAATCAGTTGCCTTGCCCCCAATGGGGGACCTGGTCTGCAACCCAGGTATGTGCTCTGACCGGGAACCGAACTGCTGACCTTTCTGTTCTCAGGCTGGGGCTCCATCCACTGAGTTACACCAGCCAGGGTAGAGACTTATTTTTTTACTAGAGTATCAACTACACTGCTAGCATTTTTAAAAATTATGTATTACCTTAAAATTTAAACAAATAATCATTGTTGTTGCTAGGCAGAGCCTGGACTGTAAGAGATGGGAGAGGATGTTGGTTGGTAATGTGATAGAGACTGCAGGCTACCCACCCAGTATCCATTCTCCTCTCTCCCTCTTTCCTTACTCACAGACCCTAGTTTCTTTGTTTTTCCAAGTGACCATTTATACAGCATGTATCCAGCTAAATGACTATGCTTCCCAAATAGAAGATGCTATTGAAAAGATGTTGACTGGGAGTTATGAGAAAATTCTTTAAAAGAGGGACAGAGAGGTGTGACAAGGGCCATTTTTATCCTCTTCTTAACTTCTGTCTCCTACTTCCTTTCTGGAATACAGCTGTGATGTCTGGAGCTCCAGCAGCCATCATGGACCCTGAAGTAATCTGTAGTCTGAAAGTCACAACATGCAGACGGTAGAGTTGCAGGACAGAGGAAGCAAGAATCTCTAGTGATGGTGATGCTACGGAACTTCCAGACCAGCCCTGGACAAAACAGAAGTTTATTACTCCCTCAAGTTACATGTTTGTCACAGGTCTCTACAGAGAGACAAGAGGGGTTTCTCATGTGTCATTCATGAACTGATGCTGATGGAGTAACATTACCTTCTTAAACATCACTCTGTCAGACTTTGGGAGGATATCTGGCCATTAAATATTCAGCCTGGAAGTCACTCAAATCATTCTGCTCATTGGCCAGAACTAGTCACGTGGTCCCATCAAATCAGTTATAAGAAGACCAGGAAGAACGATACTGCCAAGTATCGGCCAGAAGGCAGGGAGCCAGAAACAGAGCACTCATCGCTGAGAAGTCAAAGAGAGACTGAGATTTAGAGGACATGCGTGTGCCGAGACAGCTGGGTAGGGAGGACCATGGAAGGACGGGGGGCATAAGTCTGGCCCCACAGGAATGTTTTCAAGAAACAACCATGCAAACAAAATGAAATGAATGAAGATACGTACAGTGGGACAGGCACTGACAAGTGAGGTGACATGGCCTGAACGAACGGCTGAAGTCTAGATTGGATGAAGTCTAGAGCATTGCCCTCAAGCTCTGCCATCCTGGTTTTGCCCTCCTCTGTGCCCCCCAGTCCCTCCATGGCTTCCCCAGGCCCTGGGTCCCCATTTGGGCAGGTCCTTGACTTCCTGGCAGGCAGGGCCTCCATCGTCTTTAGGGAACACATGCCCAACAAGGACCCCTGGCAGACATCCAAGCTCCACGCGGTAGGTGCCCAGGAGCAGAAGGGGCCACCTGGTTTCAGGCCAGGAGGAGCAAGGAGGCCACCCACCCACTGAGTTTTCAGGATATTGTGCTGGGAGCTCAAGCGGAAACTTCCTGGCACCCGGGGGTTGCAGGGAGGTGCGTATTGTCCTAGGGGTTTTCCACCTGACCCCCGGTGCTCCTACCTCCCCATGACCTGGGACCCCTTCTCTAAACCTTCGGAGCCCAGATCTTCCCCTTTTGGCGTAGAAGCCCTTCTGACTTGAGTCCTTCCCCTCTCTGACTCACATTCCTCCTCTTCCTTCTGAGCCCAGGTTCTCCCAGGCGCATCGCCCCGGCGGCCCGACGGGGAGGCCCCATTCACCAGTGATGGACGGACTCCTGCAATCACCGTCCCGGCGTGGTGTCTCCACCGGCGGTCACCCATGTCCAGCAGGTAGTCGCTGAAGCCAGCGGGGGAGGGGTCAGGGCACGCGTGCCTTCCTGCCTCACGGGATGAAAGAGGGGGCCGGCTGGGGGAGTCCTGCCGTCAATTTTGAGTGTCCACCAGTGTCACCTAATTGCGGATTGCAGCCTCAGGGTTTCTGAGCCAGCAGGGCTATGGTGAGGCCTAAGCACGTGCATCTCTAAAGTTCCCAGATGAGGTGGAAGCAGCTGAGGAGGATCCCACTTTGAGAGCCGGCCGCGCAGAAGTTCGCCTCGCAGTTTCCGGCGTCAGGCTAACCGGGCTTTCAATGGCAAATCTGCCCCCTGCTGGCAGGTGTCCTCTTAGACCAAAGAAATCGCTTCAGCCGAAATTTCGTCTCTGCTAGATTAATATACCTACCGACGTGTTTGTGAGGACTAAGATAATCTGGGTAAACTCCTTAGCGCGGTTCTTAACACATATTCGGAATGGGGAAAGGCGCTTCTCCAATTGTTTGAGGTGTGGGAATTTGGCTCGAAGGGTGCGGCTGTTTGGAGAAGTTTGTTGGTGGTGGTGTTGTTTTAAAAAAGCCTTAAACAATTATTTGACCTTTAGAAACATGTACCTGTGGAACAGTGGTTAAAATTAAAATTTAGCCCTGGCTGGTATGGCTTAGTGGATTGAATGCTGCTCCACGAACTGAAGGGTCACATGTTCGATTCCCAGTCAGGGCATGTGCCTGGGTTGTGGGTCAGGTTCCCAGCTGAGGGCTTGCGAGAGGCAGCCTGATGGATGTATCTCTCACACATCGATGTTTCTCTCCCTCCCTTCCCCTCTCTCTAAAAATAAATAAATTAAAATTTTTCTTAAAAACTGGAGGATTATCCAGGAAACATCCTGCTTTAAATAAATTAGTTTTAAAAATTACGTGAGTAAATATTATTAAAAAACAGAGATCGAAAGCACTTTAATAGTGTAAACATGGGAACACCTGGAGACGATTGCATTACTTCCCAATTATTCACTCTCCCTTCCTGGAAGGGGATTATGCAACCACCGCCACCCGCACTGCCATGCAACCAGTGCTGGCTCCCTGAAGGACTATTTACCCAGCCCCATCGACTTTAGCCTTGACCCCTGACTGCCTTTGCCTATGGCATGTGTGCAAACATGACGTGTGGCACCTGGAGCAGAAACTTTAGGAGATACTACATTTTTCCACCTGCTCACTTGCCCTTAACCTCTGTCATAAGATTGAGACCCGTCTGGTGGGGACTGCTCCTTCAGCTTGTGTTTGAGAACGAAGAAGAATTACAGCCACAGCTGACCCACAGCCAGAAGGAGCTAAACCACAACCAACCTGGGAAGGAAATATAAGATGAACAAGAAATGGGTCTGTAGGGCGGTGAGCTACTGAGATGCTGAGATGCGTCGTTACTACAGCTAAACCCGGTGAAAATGGCCTGAAAAACACCCTACAGTGGATGACTGGCCAAATTAGTATATGTTGGGAATGCAGCTGTCAAATTTAGTTGCTTTAAATTATATTAAATTTATACTTAAATGTATGCAGCTCTTAAACTTGTATTTAAGGATATAGGAAATTGCTCAAAATATTTTTAATAAGTGAACAACAGCAAAGTTTAACACTGGACGTACAATGGGATCTCAATTTTGCAAATAAAAATAGATCTTGTAAATAAATATTGGTTGAGGTAAGTTAGGTTGTAATTTTGCCTAAAAAATAGATTGGGGGGAAGGAGACACTTAAATGGTAACGGTGGTTATCTTGAGGTATAGGATTAGGGAGGGTCGTTATCCTCCTTAACACCCACCTATACCTTCCATCTTGTCTATAATAATCATTTCATGCTTTTATAACTTAGCAAAATAGCGATACTGTAAGGTATGTTTAGAAGAACCAATAGCCGATGGCAGTGTGGAAGGCAGGGAGCCCTGGGGAAGCAGCAGGGTCTGGGTCCCAGGACGTCATGGCGGGGCACGGTCTCCTTATACCCCGGTTCGGCAGGCACAGAGCTAAACATAGCAGCTGTTCAGGTCCTGCGAGAATACGGGTGACTTAAAAAGAAGAAAAGATTAACTGGCTTCCCCCTGGCCCGTGTGACTCATTTGTTTGGAGCTTCGTTCTGTAGCTGAAAGGTTGCAGGTTTGATTCCCAGTCAGGGTACATACCTAGGTTGTGGGTTCAATCCCCAGTCTGGGGGCATACAATCCCAGCTACGGGAGGCAACCAATTGATGTTTCTCTTTCTCCCTTTTTCTCTCCCTTCCTCTCTCCCTAAAAGCAATGAAAAAATGCCCTCAGGTGAGAACTTGGCAAAAAAATTTATAAAGATTAACTGGCTTCAAATATAAAAATAAAAGTATAATTTCTGGGTTAATAATAAAAGTTAAGAATTGTTTAAATGTCTAAAAATTGTAATCCCGTGTCGAAAAGGCAAATGCAGTGACTACTTAATAAGTATGAGTTGCCATTTGGGGTGATAAGGTTCTGGAACGAAATAGTGGTCATGTCACGCTGCGTCATGAATGCCCTTAATGCCACTGAATCGTACACTTTGAAATGGTTAAAATGGTAAATTTTATGTTATGTATATTTGACCTCAAAAATAAACACCTCAACTGCAATGCAGGCCAACTCCTATATAATTACATGGAACTCCCATTTGATGTGGGGTTCGAGTGACCTTTGGTGTATCAATTATGATGTGGGTGGGACCCCAAAGTAAAGTTGCCCCAGAAGAGGCAGTGGTTGTTAATGATACATGTTCTCCTGTCACTGGGCACCTTGTGGAGTGACAGAGAATGAGTAGCTTTAGGGTGGGGGTGAGTGTAAGACATCCTCCTCACCCTATTGCTTGGGGTCTGGGTCTAAGCCCCCCGCTCTGAGACGTATCAGCTGCCTACAGAGCAAGAAGCCTGAATCAAGGATGGTACCCTCCTGCAGTGACACAGGATAGGCACATGGGGGCAGCAGAGAGCCAGGTCAGGGTGGGAGGGCACCTGGGAGCTGTCCCCACATCCACTGCTCTCTCCCCGACCGCCCACCTCTGACCATCCCTACCACCAAGACAGTCACTTCAGCTTGATTTTCTGAAGATGGTGCCATTTCTCAAAAGGAAATGACAAGTAAAACCTCCGTGTTGCCCAGGTCCTTCCAGGAGGGGCCTATTCAAGAATATTAAAGCTAGCTCAGTTTTGACATGTTTAACACATTCTGTCATCTAAAACATGTTTTCAATTTCTCTAGTCAGTCTGTGGCTGACTTCAGGGACAGACCTAATAAAACGCGCATCCTATTTTTGTGGGGTATCGGTTTCAGATTTTCACTGATATGCATCATGCCGATGTCTTTAAGAAGCTGGAAAACTTTAGCAGTAGCAAGACTGGTGGCAAAGACTGCTCCCCACAGAACTAAAGCTAACCTCAGTACACCAAAGGCACCCTGAGAAAACCATTCCGTGTAAAGCAGTGACAGTCACAGGTCTCTTCTTCATAAATTCATAGGTCTCTTCTTAGCTACTATGGAACAAAATACCTCAAAACCCGAGTAGTTTAAAGCAGGTATTATTATTATTATTATTTGGGCAGGATTCAGCTGGGTGGTTCTTCTGCTGGTCTTTTTGGCTGCGGTCTGGGGCTGGCCCCAGTCACACGCCTGGCATTTGGCTACGGGGGTGAGGGCACCTGGCCGCATTAATCTCATTATCCAGCAGACCAGTCCCATGAAGTAGGAGACTGAACTGTGTCCCCTAAAATTTGTATGTTGAAACTCTAACCCCCAATGTGACTGCATTTAGAGCTAGGCCTTTAAGGGGGTAATTAGGTGAAATGAGGTGATAATCATAGGACCCTAATCCAATAAAATCCATATTCTTGTAAGAAGACAGAGACATGAGAGTTCCAGGGTTCTCTCCCTCCTCCCCTCCCTCTTCCCCGCCCCACATGTAAGTACAGAGAAGAAACCCTGTGAAGACACGGTAAGAAGGTGGGTGTCTGCAAGTCAGGAGAAACCTCACCAGAAACCAATCCTGCCGACACCTTGATCTTGGACTCGCAGCCTCTAGAACTGTAAAAAACGGAAAATGGCTGTTGTTGAAACCAGGGGTCCCCAACCCTGGGCCATGGACCAGTACTGGCCTGTTAGGAATTAGGCTGCCAGCGAAGGTCACCTGAGCTCCGCCTCCTGTGTATGTCACCCGCCCTGCCCCACCCCAGGTCTCCCACAAAACCTGTCCTGGTGCCAAAAAGGTTGGAGACTGCTGTTCTATTATAGCAGCCCAAGCTGACTAATACGAAAGGGTTTCTTGGTTAAATAAGTATGAAAAATGCACGTTCAATACTGATCTTCCCCCCTTGGAAATTCATAAAGCTCTGTGGCCCATTAAAGGCTCTGAGTTGTTTTCATCAAAGAAACCTACAGTTCAACACAGTGTTTCCCAGTTTTATCCAAACATGGGGTCCTTTTCCAGCACCTATGATCACCTTGAGAAGCTGTATTCATTTCCAGTGCTGTTGTAACAAACCTCTACAAACTGGGTGGCCTTGATCTCTCACAGTTCTGGCAACCAGATGTCAGAAATCCAGGTGTTGGAAGGATTGGTTCCTTCTGGAGCTCCGAGCGGGAACCCTCCAGGCCGCCCTCCTTGCTTCTGGAGGTTGCCGACAGCCCTCGGTGTCCTTGGCTTGTAGGTGCATCACTGACTTCCACCTCTGCCTCCATCTTCACATGGCCTTCCCTTCTGTGCATCATTCTCAGCTCCTTCCTCTTCTCTTATAAGGACCCCAGTCATTGGATTTAGGGCCCACTTTAAATACAAGATGACCTGGTCATGTCATACTGCATTGTGAATGCACTTAATGCCACTAAATCATACTTTGAAATGATTAAAATGATAAATTTTGTTATGTATATTTGACCACAAAAATAAACACCTCAACTGCAATGCAGGTCAACTCCTATATAACTACATGGGACTCACATTTGGTGTGGGGTTTGTGTCACATTTGGTGTATCTAAAACGATGTGAGTGTGACCCCAAAATAAAATTGCCCTAGAAGAGGCAAAGACCCTTATTCCACATTCTAAGGCTGCAGGCTGACCTGTCTTTTGGGGACCATAATGGAATTCACCGCAGAAGCCAAAGGACACCCAAGGTGGCTGGCTGCATGTGGACACAGAGCAGGAGCGAGTGGGGCCCCTCTAGGCGTCTGCAAGCTGAGGGTCCATCCCCTCCAGGCGACCCACTGGGAAGAGCGTTCTCTCTTGGACACATCGCTGTTTGGGGAAGGTCAGGACTTACTCTTCTGTTCACTCAAAACCTGAAGTGGACTTCCTGACCCTATTATTTTTGCTTTTTCCTGGAAGATAGAGCCTGTCTTTCTGGAAAACATCTGCAAAAATTGATACTCCGCCATTGTAGCAATGTAGTAGGAAAGCTCTTACAGGGCTGTGCTTCTAGAGGCTTCCTCCCAGGTCTTCCCAAAGCTCTGCTTCCTCCACATGTCTCTCCTGCCCAGAATACTCCACCGCTCCCTCAGCTCCCAGGAAGAAGTGAGACCTCCTCCCTCCAGGGACAGCCTTCCGGGATCAGCCTGAGTGTCCCCTCTGTTGGCTCCTCTTGCTGCCCTGGTGTCTTCAACCTGGGTTGCGTCCCTGCCCATCCAACCGGCCACCTGTCCCCACTCCATTTGCCTACAAGCCGCCCGGCAGGTGAGTTTCTGGGAGCTGCCAGCCCCTGGAATGCGAATGACCAGAGAGGTCTCTGATCTTACAGGTCTTAGGAGTGGGGCTGAGGGAATGTGTGCATGCGCACTTTTCTGGGGAGGGGCCCATAGCTTTCGTCACTTCCCCAGGTCATTTCTTCTTGACTTAACGAGGCTAAAAACCAGGAGTGTAGAGCTAAGGCTCAGTGAGGAGCTCTCTCCAGAGCAGTAACCCTGGGGAACCTCGCTCTGAGGTGGAAGAGCCCCTCTCCCCACCCCTTCTGCATTGAGGGGCCCCTGCTGGGAGGAGAGAAGGGTCAGTGGTGGGTCCCAGTCCTGGGAGACACAGGCATTTCAGACGGGTCACCACCCACAGAATGCCCCAGGGATAGAACATAGCTGGGGCTCCATGAAGATTCCCAGCAGCCCCCCACCCCCCACCCCCACCCAACTGCCACCCTGTAGATGACTAGCAGGTCACTGGGGCTGGGAGAGAGCTGGGGAGCCCAAAGGCAAAACCCTGTGACACCCCCTCCCCCACAACCCCATGGTTTGGCTTCTGGCTGGCGCCGTCTGTAGGTCTTGCCAACATCCTAGGTCCTGGGCACCTGCACGCTTCTGAGAATGTGCTTTGGCCCACTGGGCTGCATCGTGACAACAGATCGTTGACTTGTCTCTCAAACTGGATGGCGAATTTTTTGCAAGCAGACACCTACTGGACTTCTTTGGGATTTATCCGAGGGCTGAATCCTCCTCAAGAGCGCTGCGTCGGCCCGCTCGGGCTGCCGTTCCAAAGTGCCACAGACGGGGGCTTAAACAGGGGAAATGCGCTTTCCCTCAGCTCTGGAGGCTGGGGTCAGAAGCCGAGACACTGGCAGGGTCGCTCCTACCGAGGGCTGTGAGGGAAGCAGCTGGTGCTGGCCTCGCTCCTTGGTGTAGAGACAGCCGGCCACCAAGGTTTATGTGCATCTGTGTCCAAACTGCCTCTTCTTAAAGGGACACCAGTCGCGCTGGATGAAGGCCCACACCACTGACCTCGTTCTGACTCATTCTCCTCTTTAAAGGCCCAATCTCCGAATACAGTCACATTCTGAGATGCTGGGGATTAGGACTTCAACAGGTGAATTTTAAGGGGACACACTTCAGATGCCTAGGGGTAGATGAGAAGGATGGATGGGGAGACACGCAGGCAGAGGGATCACGGTTTGACTTCTGACCTCTGAAGGTCGGTCCGCACTAGAAACCCCTCAGAACCCTTCAGGCCACTGCGCAGCCACCAAGCAGGCCTCCAAGGGGCCTGGGGTGGCCCGCCCTTCCTCCCTGGGCCCTCAGGGAGCCCCACGCCAACCCCTGGTCCTCTCGGAGCAGCTGGCAGGTCAAACCTAAGAGTAGGGGAGAGACAAGAGCAGACC
Organism: Mormoops blainvillei; assembly: GCA_004026545.1. Taxonomy (NCBI): domain Eukaryota; kingdom Metazoa; phylum Chordata; class Mammalia; order Chiroptera; family Mormoopidae; genus Mormoops; species Mormoops blainvillei. Next base: position 20,555 of record PVJD01016386.1, read on the forward strand.
CTAGATGTGGGTCCTAGGCATGTCCTCAGGGCTGGGGCACCCGAGGGGGTGTCTATATGGTATGGGGAGGGCTGAAGCACCCTTTTGTTTTGGGGATGGACGTGGGAGGGGTCTCTCAGTTCAACTGCCTTCCCACTGCTGAGTGGGTGTTTGGGTGGCCCCAGGAATCCTATTTGCATACAGGGCCGTGGCTTCTGGAAGGCTAGGAAGAAGGAATTTATTTTAACTTGCAAATTTGTTCTAATACTTATAGTAGTATTTACAGATCGTTGAAAGGACAAATGAACAAAAGCTTGAAAGAAAAAACTTGCCCAGGGCCCACAACTAGAAATCTCTGACCCCGGCTCCTCACTTGTTCTGTAGGGGTATCGTGTGCTTTTAACTCGTAGGGCCCTCCCTTACTGCAAGCAACGGAGGCCACTGTAGAACAATTACTTAGAAGACGCAGTGCACCAAAAGAAAACAAGTTGAAGTCACTTATAATCCCACTACCTAAAGGCTATTTGTTTTTCATCTTATATTTCTGTGACTACTCATACATTTGAATATTTTCCTTTGTTTATTAGTTATTTAGATTTCTTTGGCTAATGGTCTGCTCTCACCTTTTGCATATGTGTTACTGGGCATTTTACGGTGTCTGATCC
>PVJD01016387.1:7534-21313 GCA_004026545.1 Mormoops blainvillei
CTCTCCCCAGATGCACCAGTCCCAGGGCTCCTGCCACCCAGGACCTCCCCTTCCCTTCCCTGCAGGGTTGAGAGGTTTAATCAGTGAAACCCCAGTGAATGATCCCCTTCAATGAGTCACAGCCTCACAAGAGGAATAGAGACCTTAATGGTGTCCCACTCCTAGCACGTTGGACCTGTGGCATCGGTGCCAAATGTAAGAGACACACCGTGAGAATGTGACTGTGGGTCACAGGGAACCATCTGTCCATCTATGTGCAATGACATGCTCCTTATTTCCCTTTGTCACCACCAGAAGAACCTTTTGCATTTCTAGTTCTAACCAATGCCTGTCCATAAATATGTAGGTACTTTCTAAGATAATACCATCTGCCTCTATCACTCCCTGCACTTCATCCGGCTCCTCATTTAAAATGCTTTTAATCTCTTAGTTCTGGTAACACTCTGTTCATGAAAATTGGCCAAACTTTTGTCATGCGACAGAAAAGCGTTCCAGTGTCCTCCATTTACCCAGTTCCAAAGACACCCCTGGATTTGGGGGTGTTTTTCCAGCAGCCCTGATCTCCTGCTACCAGAGACTGATCTAGTCACTGTGGTGGTTGTAACCAGACAGCATGGACAATGGAGGTTGCCTGTATTCTAAGGAGCTTTCAAAAAAATTCACAAAATTAAAGACCCATTAAATATTGATACATCATACTTCAATGAACTTAAAAAAATTGACCCAACACGATCCATTAAGTGAATAAAAAGGGAAATGTGAAAATGAAGACTACATTTCCAAATCATAACTAAAAAGGAAGAAAATTATTATAGCACATTAAGAATGCTATGTGTTGACAGGAAACCCTCAAACCCAACCCCCTCTGACCTCAGTGACCATCTGCAGAAACAAGGTCAAGGGAGTTTGGGACTGAGGGTTTCCCATCAGGGGTGAAGCTCCCTTTCCTGTGAGCACATCTGTGCTGGGAATTCCCCTCATTTCCCTCCCTCTGAACCCCAACCTCAGGGACAACAAGAGGCTAAGAAAACAGTTCCATTATTCTGCTGCCATGATCTTTCATCACATTAAATGTTCTGAATTGGAAACTGGAATAATGCCTCCTTTTATGTTCAACCATGCCTCCCTGTACGAAAGGTGACCATTACTGATGTGATGAGCTTGGAGTCTGCACTGTGTCGTGGGCTGGCACAGGGGAACAGCCTTCACAGGGAGCTGTAAGCACAATCACAACCTTCCAACTTCAAGAATCAAGATCCACCACCAGTACGTGCATGTGAGGCGGTGTCTCAGCTCAAAATGTCATAATAAAATAAGGAACAATATGTGGAGAATGAATTTTCTTCATTTACGATTATTTTACCAAAACAGAAATTATCTGTAAGAAATTATAATTTAAATTGTGGAAATTAAGGATTACTAGTGTTTTGGAATCAGAAATTGTGTTAACCAGATGGAATCCCTTTAAACCTGTTAGAAAGACGCATGACATTTCAAAATGTCACCTACTGATCTAGTCCCCCAATCCCATTCCAATGTGTCTCATGAACCAGGGGATTCCTTCCTGCTGCCTTACATGTGCACTGAGTCCAGAGAAGAGAGATCCCAACAATGGTCCCAGAATAGTTAGGGTGCCTGACCACAGCCCCTCTTTACTTTTATAAGAAATGCTTCCCCACATGCAAATTTCTGTCACAGCTCCAAGGTAAATCCACCCCTGAGCAAGGAGGGCTCCCAGCTGTCTCCTCTCAACTTGCTGAGGTCCCTGGGGAAGTCAGAGCTGTGCTCTAGAAGATGAGACTACTGGGTCTGCTCCTGTGCCTGGTGACAACCCCCCTGAGTGAGTGTCTCTGATGTCAGACATATATCTTTCGGGTGGTGGGGACAGCACAAGACTGACAAAGTCTGATGTTCCTTTTCCCCAGGTGTCCTGTCTGAGGTGCAGCTGCAGGAGTCGGGCCCAGGACTGGTGAAGCCCTCGCAGTCCCTCTCCCTCACCTGCATGGTCTCTGGATTCTCTTTAACGAGCCATGGTGTGCAATGGACCCGCCAGGCTCCAGGGAAAGGGCTGGAGTGGGTCGGTGGTATATGGAGTGATGGAAGCACATACCACAACCCGACACTGAAATCCCGACTCAGCATTACCAGGGACACCTCCAAGAGCCAAGTTTATCTGACACTGAACAGCCTGACAGCCGAGGACACGGCCGTGTATTATTGTGTGAGATACACAGTAAGGGGAAGTCATTGTGAGCCCAGACACAAACGTCCTGCAGGAGACAGGAGGGCTGGGCTGCAGGGGCTGCTCAGGACAGCAGGGGGCACTAAAATACCAACAACCACAGAGGGGAGACCAAGGGGCAGGCATGGGCCTGGGTGAGGATAGAAGGGGCTACCCCTTGGGAGAAGACATTTCCTTTCAGAGCTCTCAGATGCATCCAGAGGCAATTCTTCCCTCTTACCCATGAATCAAATTTCACAGGTTCTCAGTTCAGCAAATAAGTGAATAAGTGTAATGTACATTTGAGGATGACATATCAGCATAGACTTGAAACATCTCCTTCAGCATGTCCCTCTATGTTCTGTTTTCCTCCCTAATGAGGTGCATCAGAATTTCTTATCAAATGATATTTAACACATGAAATTCAAATCCCTCTAGCAGTGTTTGCTCAAGAAGAAGGAATTCCATGTTCATGCGAATATATATGCAGATATTTAAGCCTCTTTTTTTGTCTGTGTTAGAAGATACACACCACCTAGATCTCTCTGTAACTCATGACCCAAGAAGAGACACTCGTCATCTGCTCCACTACCTCTGTGTCACTTCACTCAACAGAAGATTCTGAAGATTCCCTCATGCAGTGGCTCACAGCAGGGCTCCCTTTTTGTTATTGTAACAATATTGCAAAAATAAAAGAACAAAGTGAGCAGCAACCACTGTTTATCTGAGATCGAAATGAAAAGCTCTTTGGGAAGCTGGGATTCAGAGAGAAACCCTAACACTGCCCTGACGGGGGAGAAGGCAAGGGGTGTTTGCGAGAAAGGGAGGGATGAGGTTCAACCCTAGAGGGGAGGAGCTAGTCATTGCAAACAAGTTTAGTTAGCCTTTTGCTGCACGTAGGGGTACACATTCTAAAGGTTACCTGCAGTTTTCAATCCTGTAGTCAGGATGCCTCTTCTCTGTGAGCTGTGCAAAACACTTGTGTGAAATGAAGTGTTGAGGGACCTGTGCAAAGGTGACTGTGCTGAGCCCAAACTCTGCAGAAGTTGGAGAAGACAAGTGTTCCAGCTGGTTTGTCTGGAATGACCACCTGCCCTGCATTTTAATATGGTTCCTCTCCTCTCGCTTTGTGACTGTAAGAACCATTCACATGTGACCGTGTCCATCACAAATCCTTGAGTGTACAACAGTGTGATTCATTCCAGCCACAATTTCTACAGCAGACCCCAATCTCTGACTCTGCCTCATGGTGGAAGCTTCCAGTCAGGGAACACCTGCTTCCCAAGTTCTTCCCCCCACACTGCAAGTTCCATGTTGCTGCCTGTGTCCGTGAGCTGTGCTGACTCAGAGACCTCACCTCCATGAGTCACCCAGTGCTGGTCCTTCCTGAGGTCTTAAGGAACATGTTCATGACATGTAATTACTGAAATGACAGAGATTTTTTTCTTTACCTTATTACTGTGAATGGCTCCTTAGCAAGGGCGTTTACTTGACACAGTTCCCAAATGTGATGAGACATGATGACAACATCAGTATGGAGGATAAAGACGCAGTGCCTGAAATGACATGGTGGCACACATATGTGGCACATGCTTGAGAAATCTAGCACTGGTCTTAGGTCCTCTGGAAATGGGGACTTTCTCAGTGTTCTCTTGGGTAAGATCCATCTGTGACTTTCCCAGACAGTGAAAATTGAAACAGATGCTCTTCTCTGTCCCTGAAGCTAAGCGAGAACTCAGTGCCTTCCAGGAGACCGAATGTGGAGAACCCAGAGTCCACATGGGATGCATCCCTCAGCTCCTCCACGACTGACCCTCAAGAAGTCCACCTTTGAAGGGGAGACTGCGTCACAACCAATGCTGTCTGGATTCCCCCCCTGATGTCTTCATCAGTGCAGGATGTCCTTCAGGGCAGAACCAGAGACCCCACTGCAGGAGGGGATGGCGGTTTATGGAGCAATTGAAAGGTGCAGCTGTGGGTGACTGAGCAGTGAGTGTTTCTGCACATGGCATGCAGGGGTCTGGGGGTACAAGGCAGGTGGGGAGAAGGGAAAATAGGCATCAGGATGGGGCACTGGAATGAATGAGAAGTCAAGGGACCACTCACACAGCTGACCTCACTGCCCTGGGAACTCACTCCCAGACCTAAAATCCTGAGTGTGCTTTTCCTGTGTGGTAGGAAAAGGTAGAAGGAAAACCTGGGGCTCATTACTTTGAAAACCATCACAGCGTGTTTCTGTGTGTGTGCTTTATTGAGCAGTAGTGGTATTTATTGAGTACTGGTATTCAGGACACATGAGACTGTTCTCAGATACTACCTGCAAGCAGAGGGTCCTGAGTATGTGAGAGGCCCTCAAATACCCTGAGAGCTTCTGGACTCTGGGGTGCTGGTTGTGTCAGTGCATCTGGCAGCTCCATGGAAGAGGCTCCCTGGTGCCTTCATAGAAGCCTGACTTGGGACTCCCTGTAAAGTCACATGTGTTTAGTAGTGCCTGTCTCTTAGCTCAGAGATGTGGAGGCATATAGTGTCCCTGAAGGGTACATTCTGAAGTCACGGTGCAACCTTTAGTTCTGGACTGGACATGCTGATGATTCCATCACCTGTGAGTCCAGGCTGGACCCTCCTCTGCAGGGAGGGGCTGGGAAGCAGGGGATGGGTATACCCCACATGTGAAGAGGACACCCAGGTTTCTTTTCAGGTTTCCCTGTGGAGAAGATTGGGGAGTGGCAGAGATGAGCCATCAGTTGTAATCAGGATAACAAAATAAAGTAACACCTGAATGCCTATTCCAGTTATAAGACATAAAAGTTTACGACAAAACGAAGTAACAAGACATTCAGATTGGACAACTGATGTAATCTTATGCTTTCTAGAAACCCATCCATTCTAGACTCCTGTCTATTCAAGAAACTTGAATAACATCGAATTTAGAATCAATTCTATTCTAGAATCCTGATATCCAGAATCCTGTCCATTCTATAAAACTGTGTGTTCAAGAATTCTGCCCATCATCCCATTTAGAACCCTGTCTATACTGGAATCCTGTCCATTGTAGAACCCTGAACACCAACCAGTTTAAAACTCTGTCAGTCCTAGCATCCTGAATTCCAGCATTCTGTCACCTCTAGATTGCTATCTTTCTAGAATCTTCTCCATTCTAGAATCATGAACACTATTCCATTAATAGTCCTGCCCATTCAAGAACTGTGAGTTGAAGAATCCTGTCCATTTTAGAATCTTGTCCATTCCAGAATCCTGAACATCGCATTTAGAACCCTGTTAATGCTAGAATCCTGATTGATTGAATTCTGTCCATTCTAGAATGCTGTCCATTCTAGAATTCTGAACACCATTCCATTTAGAATCCTGTCCATTCTAGAATCCTGAGTAGCAGAATTCTGGCCATTCTAGAATCCTATCCATTCCAGAATCATGCCCCTTCTATTTAGAATTCTGTGCATAATAGATCCCAGGGCTGAAGAATCCTGTGCATTCTAGAACTCTCTCCATTCCGTATTTCTGAAGAACATCTCATTCACAATTGTGTCCCTTCTAGTATTCTGAATTCCAGAATTCCATCAATATCAGAATTCTGGTCACTCTGGAATTCCGAACACCATCCCATTTAGAATCCTTCCATTCCAGAATCCTTCCCATTCTACAGCATGGAATAACTTCCAATTTACAAACCTTTCCATTATACAATCCTGCATTGGAGTATTCTTTCCATTCTGGAATCCTGTCCATTCCAGAATCCTGTCCATTCCAGAATCCTTAACAACATATCATTAAAATCCTGTCCATTCTACAATCCTGAACTCCAAAATTCTGTTAATTCTGGAATCCTTTCCATGGCACAATGCTGAACTCCATCGTTTTAGAATCCTGTCCATTACAGGATAATGAAGTCTAGAGTTCTTCTAATTCTAGAATACAGTTCGTTATTGAACCCTGTCCACTCTAGAACACTGAATATCATCCAATTTAAAATGTTATCATTCCTAGAATCCTGAATATTTGAATTCTATCCATTCAAGAATGCTGATCGTTTCAGAATCCTGAATAACATATCATTAAGAATCCAGTTCCTTCCAGAATCCTGAATTCTGTCCATTCTACATACTTGCTAATTCTAGAATCCTGAACACCATTTCCATTTAGAATCCTGTGCATACCATAATTCTGAATTCCAGATTCCTGTGTCTGCAAGAATTCTGAAATTCTGGAATCTTGAACACCGTCCCATAGAGAATCCTGTTCATTAGAGAATACGTATTTCTAGAATTGTTCCCATTCTAGAAGACAATATATTATGGAATCATGCCCATTCTAGAATCATGAGCACCATTCCATTTATAAGCATGTCCATTTTATAATCCATTCAAGAAACATGAATTCTGGAACTCTTTCCATTCCAGAATCCTGTCCATTCTAGAATCCTGAACACCATTCCATTTAGAATCCTGCCCAGTCTAGAATCCTGAGGTGCAGAATCCTATCCATTCCAGAATCCTGGGCTTTCTAGAGTCTTCAACACCTTTCCATTCAGTATCCTATGCATACTAGAATCTTGTCCATTCTTGAACCCTGCCCATGGTAGAATCGTGCCCATTCTAGAATCCTGAATAACATTACATGCAGCATCCTGTCCATTCTAGAACCCTGAGTAGCAGAGTCCCATCCATTTTAGAATCCTGTCCATTCTGAGTGCTGTGCATTCTGGAATCATGTTCATTATTGAATCTTGAATACCATTCCACTTAGCACCCTGTCCATTCTAGAATCCTGAATTCTAGAATTCTTTTCATTCTGGAATCCTGTCCATTCTAGAATCCTGAGTTGCAGAATCCTACGCATTCTAGCATCCTGGATTCTAGAATACTTTCCATTCTAGAATCCTGTGCAATCCAGAATTCTTTGAATTCTAGCATCATGTGCTCTCTACACACCTGAACACCATTCCATTTAGAACCTTGTGCATTTTAGAATCCTTATTTGCAGAATCCTGTGCTTCCTGGAATCGTGTCAATTCTAGAATCCTTAACATCACCCCATTTAGAATCCTGTGCATTCTAGAATCCTGATTTCAAGAATCCTGTGTGGTCTGGAACCCTGTCCATTCCAGAATCCTGAACAACTTTGCTTTTAGAATCCTGTCAACCTTAGAATCCACAATGCTAGAGTTCCGTCAGTTCTGGAATTGTGTCCACTCTAGAATGCTGAACACCATTCCAGTTCGATTCCTGTCAATTACACAATCCTGCATTCCAGAATTCTCTGTATTCTAGAATGCAGTCCCTGATACAACTGTCCATTCTAGAAACTTGAACACCCTCCCATTTAAAACCCTGCCCTTTCCAAAATCCTGAATTCTAAGATTCTGTCCATTCTACAGTCCTAACACCATCCCACTTAGAATCCTGCCCGTTTTAGAACCCTGAGTTCCCAATCCATGTCCATTATAGAATAATGTCCATTCCAGACATTGAACACCATCCTATTTATACTCCTGTTTATACTAGAATCCTGAATTCTAGAATTGTCTACATTCAATAATCCTGTCAAATGTAGAAACCAGAACACCATCCCATTTAGAATCTTGCCCATTCAAAAAGTCTGCTCATTCTTGAGATCTAGTCTATTCTAGAATCCTGAACACTACCCCATTAGAATCCTGTGTCCACATGTTCGCTCCCCTTCAGAGAGGAAAATCCTGAATGTTTCCTCACCCAGGTCTTTGGGGAAAGGACAGAAAACTGTTTCCTGCAGCCTGTGAGGCCCAGAGTGACCACTGGGAGACTTCATCATCTCGACCTTCCTGTTTGGATCATCCCCTGTGGGTTGGGGATATGAGCAGCTGCACCAGACAACGAGGTTGAAAACCCCACTCCCCCTCCAGCAGAACCCCTACATTCCTCCTTCCACACCCACGGAGAGTGCAGTCCCCTCCAGATCTTCACACTCGCCAGGTCTGTTCACTACCCCTCACACCAATGTCAGTTAAGCACACAAAGGTCTACGAAGGGCTCCCACTGGGCAGTTAAGCCTCCTGGGTGTCAGTTCCAGCCCATCTCTTTATGTCTGCCTGTCTGTCTGTAGCCTTTTCCCTGCATGGCCGTGTTCATCCTCATGAGGGAGCTCTCAGCCCATATCCCTGTCACCTCTGCTCAATGCCTCCATCATATATTGGGTGCTCCTCCCACTCCTGCCTGACCTCAACATAACCACGTCACTCAGGGGAGAGTCTAGTTTGTCCTGCTGCAGACCATGGGGGCACTCAGCAATGAAATTCCACTCAGGTGAATCCCTCCTTGACACGGATGATGGTTCGTATCATGAAACGTTGCCCCTGTTCACACTGGCACAGGAACCCAGGTTCCAACACAACTGAGAAGCCCAACCAAGACAGCTCTACCGGGATCGGTGGCCATGTGTCCACAGCAGAGATTTCTGCACATGTGCAGTGGAGGGGGACCATGGTCTGTAAAGAGTTTAAATGAAACCCCAACTTTTAAAACTGTAAGAAGTAGAATTTTGTTAAAATGAAATCAATTATCCCAACAAAGTTGTAGAAAGAGATTTCAAAGAAAACCCCAGATAAGAAGATATGTGTTAGTTAGATGCCTGATGGAAGAAAGTGTTTAGTATACATTAAGCATGTTACATGTTGTGGAGGAGAGCTCAGCACTGTCAGACCATAGTGACCAACTCAAGAAACTGCTGACGGAGGCTGGGAGTGAGGGTCTCCTGTCAGGGAAGATGTTCCCTATTCTGTGAATGGAACCTGTGCAAGGAATTCTCCTCACGTTCCTCCATCAGACCACAAAATCACTGACAGCACTAGGTTGATAAACATGCCAGTGAGACCGTTTTCATCATCACTCCAAGGTATGAAATAGTCTCCATTGTACTCATTCATAGTTAGCATTGTTATTTCTAAACTTTCCCTCATGTACTAATAATGTGAGGGTACAAGTGCAGTGCACAGCCATCATGTATGGCCATGGTGACCAGCTGCCACGGGTCACATGCGGGCCTAAATAGGGACTCTCAGAGAGGGAGGGAGGTTCTTCTGAAATTCACAACAGAGGAGCCACCCACCTCAACACACCCCGCCTCCTGCTCCCTGATTGGAGCTGCATCCCCCGCCCATGGAAACAGAGACACTGAGGGTGAGCAGCAGGCAGAACCGGCCCTTATGGACAGTTTATATGAAGTCAGATCCCCCAGCCCCAGCGATGGGGAGGATTTAAATGGTTTATTGGTCATGTAATCAATAGATAATTTAAAATAATGCTCTTCCTTTTAATTATTATTTTATTTATATCTGTTATTTTCTATTAATGGTTTGCATCAAGGTTTTCATAATCAAATTCCTAGAATTCAATTCTTCCTCCCAACTTCTACCCACATCATCAACAAAGCAGATCTAATCATGACTGAGTTTCTCATGTTCCTAAATGTTTGAACCTGGTTTTACCATGGATTCTAGAGACGGGAAAATAATGAGGCGGTGAGGTTGCTGCACAATCAGCACCAAATTCCTCTGAAGGAACATGACCCTGGAGGACTTCTTGCTTCACTGTGGAGTTCATGCTATTGTCTCCTGATGACCCACACAGATGTTCCCCCTCCTCCAACTCTGGGCCCACATGCTACAGGGTCACACTCTGTTTTAGTCAATACTCCAATTGCTTTAAATGGAAATGGGGTTGGATGGAACTCCTGTGTCCTGAACATGGACCTCCTGCTCTTTTCATACACCCTCTGGTTATGAGCATTGGATCCTCTGGGTGTGTCCAGTACTGGTGATATTCAAAGATCTCGCTCATTTTACTCCCATAGTTTATGATAATTTACACTCCTAGGTCATGTACAATCTCCTGGAGCAGTTGGGTTGGTGGAGAGAGGATATAGGCTCAAATTTGCGTAATAATTCTTATAGGCATGGCATTTAGACTTGTGATAACCTGGGACCATGTCCTTCATATCACCACCCACACACACATCTCCCTGTATAGCAGGATAATATGAAAGTAGGGAACCTCTACTCATGAAAGCAGCCCAGCCCTGACCCTGCAGCTCAGGACAAGAGGTCATCCCGAGATTCCCAGTTGTCCCCAGTGCCTGCTCAGGACAGAATGCAAGCCAGTCACCATGGAATCACACTCTATTCTAAACTGACACTCTAATCACTTTGTAGGGGAAAGAGAGTCAGATGGAACTTCCCATCTCCTGAACACGAACCTCCTGCACCTTAATTCTGCCCCCAGTTGGTGTTAGGTCCCTTTGGTGTGTTCATCACTGGTAAACCTGAAAGGTATCTCATTTCTATATTTATTTCTATTTTCTTATGTGACCGTTTGTGACTTTTCCTACCGTGCCTACCCACTGTCAGTGCAACATGATCTACTATCCCCCACAGGTGTTGTTAACATCCAACTGTCACAGCTGTTTCTTCCCAGCAGATCTTTTTCTTTCCTGGGTATTTGCTCAACCGCATAACCCATCTAAACCCACATCAGCACTGGCACACCCATGGCACTTGCTTCAGGGTGAGCAACAGTGTGAACCCGTTTCCATCCAGGCTCACACTCTCCCGATGAACATGCTGACCTGAGCACATCAGCTCCAACAAGGGACCAGAGGTCACCCGGTGGATGTGGGAGTCACCTGGTGCTAGAAGCCGGCGCCTGGCTCTTCCCTTCTGCTGTTCTGTAACAGGTCAACCCACGTGAGCAGGTTCTGGCAAAAGGACTCAGGTTTTCCTTCCAGAGACGCTTCCCCCAGCATCTGGTGGCCCTTCCGCAGCCTCCCTCAGGTGCAGCACGAGTCACTCAGTTCAGGAAACAGGTGTTCTTGAACATTCAAGGGGCATCACTCTGCATTCAAGACTCGGTCCGTGCAAAGAAGTAGAGCCAAAGGCCTTCGGAATTTTAAGCTAATGGATCTGAACCACTCGACGCAGTGCTGAGGGCACTCAGGGGGTGGTGGGTGACCTGTCACTGGTGTGACATGTCAGACCTGGAGCATGGGCTCCTTATCCAATCAGAGGTGAGGTCCTGTAGAGGAGCTTTCTGCTTCCCATGTTGGTAAAGATATCAGTATCATTGTTGAGAGTATCTAACAGAACAGGCATCCTTTTATGGAGTCTACATATGAAATTGACACTGCAAAACCACATCCACTTTTCAGGCAGAAGCACAAAAAGTGAGGTCTTATCTTCTTTGTCGCAGTGGGAAGAGAGCAGAGCCATGCTGTCCTGGCCACTGCTACTCATTCATATGACCTCAGGCACAGTCCTGTAATTTGGTGACACCGGGTCTCAGGAGGGCAGCTCTCGGAGGTTATATTCAGAGGCCTGGTTCCTCGGCAGGGAAGCTCCCTCTGCCCTGCTTACAACTGTCACGAAGGGGTCCACACCAAGTTAAAATATCCCTACTGTGTCCCATGAAAGACACCAGGGTGTGTGAATGTGGACAGCAGACCAGATGACAGATGCAACCTACCTGTGAGTGGAGGGAGTGGCTCATAGAGTCTGTGTTCCCAGCACTGAGGAGGGTTTATGTTGCTGAAGAGCCCCCCCCCCAAACAAAGATGCAGTCCTCAGGCTGGTAGTGTCCTTGCCGAGACTGACCTGTGGATAAGAAAGGAGCAGGATTCGGGGATCACCACCTCAAACCTGCCAGGAAGGACAGACCTCGGGCAGACAGTGCACTTTATACGACACCGATCTGGACCAGGGTCTAAACCTGTGCTGCTCAGACTGACCACGAGGGGGTACTGTCAGCCCTGCAGTCCTGTCTCAGGACATGTGCTGAGTGGTTTTATTTACAACCTGCAAGGGAGAGTCTTAACGACCCCACTTTTCATCCCAGTGCAGTGTGCCCTTCAATTTCCATAGACAAACTGCTGGAATATTGAGACCTGCAGCGTGCCTATGTGTTCAGGCTTTCACATTCTTATCTCCCTACCCTCCTTCCCACACCCAAGACCGGGGCAGAGGTGCCCTGCCTGGCCGCTCAGTCATGACCACACGGGAAAGACATGCAAATGTGGCTCCTCCCTGACTCATGAAAACCAGCTCACCTCCTGTCCCTGCAGATCCTCGTGAGGAGCCCTCCTGTGCGAGCCCACCCTCAGGGTCCACACCATGGGGTCTACAGTCATCTGGGCTTCCCTCCTCATCGCTGTCCGAGGTACGTCTCTTTGCGTCAGTGCCAGAGGGGGCCGCTCCTAAGGGGCTGTTCTCAGTCTGTGTCTCTGTTTGCAGGCGTCCTGGGCCAGGTTCAGCTGGTGGAGTCGGGCGGTGGCTTGGTGAAGCCTGGAGGGTCTCTGAGCCTCTCCTGCAGAGCCTCTGGATTCACCTTCAGTGACTATGAGATGCGCTGGGTCCGCCAGGCTCCAGGGAAGGGGTTGGAGTGGGTGGCAACAGTAAACCAACTGGAAAAGATCAGTGGTACGCCCCATCAGTTCAAGGAAGATTCACAATCTCCAGGGACAACCCCACAAACACGGTCTCTCTTAAGATGACGAACCTGAAAACTGAGGACTCGGCTGTGTATTACTGCACCAGAGGCACAGCGAGGGGAAGCCACTGGGAGCCCAGACACAAACCTCCCTGTGGGAGACAGGAGGGCTGGGCTGCAGGGAGGGCTCAGAACCCCAGGGGGCGCTCAGGGTACACTGAGCACAGGGGTTCAGGTCAGGAGCAGCTGCCGTTGCAGGGTTGCTATTTGTTTCCTGGCAGGTGTGGGCTTAACTCTCAGCACAGCAGTTTCCCCCTTGGACCCTCCCTACCTTCATGATTCCTTGCTTACCTATTATGTGTCTTCATGACAGAGACTTGCTGTAATAGCAGGAAAACAGTGTCAAGCGCACCAAAGGCAGAATGCCCCATATATTTGCTCACACTAATTCTCCTGAACCTTCAGTGAATCATCCAACATTCTGACCCACATCCTCTGAATCCAACCAGAGGTCCCGCTGGGCCCAACAGTGCAGCCAACCCTACACAGCTCAGAGTCCAAGTCGGCCAGCAGCAGGACCTGTGCATGCTAGACAGGGGACACCAGAGGCATAGGACCCCAATGCCAGAGGACAAAGACCCCAGGTCGTAACAGTTATTGATGTGATTCCACGTGCATGACATCAATAGTAATTAGGATCCTGCAGAAGCAGAGGGACCCCCACCACACCTTGTTAGGGATGTCCAGCAGATGATGTCACACAAGTAGAGGGAGTATGAAAAACTCTGTCCCTTCATTGAGGAGTCTGTGGAGAGCAGGACAGATGATTCATCAGGTCAGGAATGGCTGGGTCACACCAGGTGAGGAGTCTGGTTCAGGTCATTATTGTCCATCAGAAGCAAAGACGAAGAGGGTCCCACTCAGGGGAGGGGTTTGTGCAGTTTCAATTACACACCTGCGGCAGGCTAGAGAGACCAACCCCTTTCTCTACAGATTCCTCATGTGTGTGCAGGAGGAGGGAGAGGGGTGAACACTAAGTGGTCAGCTCCAAGTGTCAGGCACTAGTTCCTTCTACTTATTCCACCAAAC
>PVJD01016388.1:0-21211 GCA_004026545.1 Mormoops blainvillei
AATCATGACCCTACCCTTTCTTCTGAGCTCTGACCTACATTTATTTCTCAAAGAAAATTCCTTTTTAAAAAAAGTTTAAAATTTTTGGTATACAAGAAGTTAGCATTGTTTCTGCGGTGCGGTAGATGCCTTGCATGGCCCATTCGAGGACGATCACTAGGTCCAACTTAATGAAACCCTATAACCTTTGCGTACCAAGGGAAACATCGACAGCCTGTGTTGAGGCTGTATTTCCAGATCAGACCGCCTGTTGGGCAGTGGTGGCAAGAGTGAGAGCCCTGGCCAAATTTCCTAGGGTGGCTGCAACAGAGCTCCTGGTGAACACCTTGTTTTCAAGGATGCAATGAGGCAAAAGCCTGGAAGATTTCTTAGATGGATCTCCCAGACTCTGGTCCCCAGTCCCTTCTCCCTACAAGCAAGGGTTTACCTCTGATTATTCTGAGGAGGTGTTGGGGAGTGGGAATTGGAACAACCCATTCGGACCAAGAGCTCTGCCTCTAATTGTCTACCTGACCACTGGTGGGGAATTCACCTAGGGATTGTGACAGACACCACCCTGCTCTCCCGGAACGCCACCTGAGAGGCAGACAGACAGACAGACAAGGGCAATGAAATGTCCCTGGGTATCTGGTGCTGAGGCCCGGAGGAGGAGTGGCCAGTCTCACTGGGGCAAGGGCTGGGCTCAACAAAAGCTTCACCAAGAAGGAGGCTGGAGCTGAGCCTTGGAGGAGGGCAAGGACTCGGGCGGGCGGAGGGAGGGAGCAGCCGGAGGGCGTTCCAGGCAGAGGGCGCAGCAGCAGCAAGGGCCGGGGCGCGGGGAGCATTAGTCTGAGACAGAGGGATGGCGGAGCCTAGGAGACGGGGAGGAAGTGGGGGACGGGATGGGAGGACCTTGACAGTTCTGCTAAGGAGTCTCTGCTTTTTTATGAAGGTGGTGGGAGCTAAGGGAGTTAAGCACAGGAGTGACATGATCAGATGTGCTGGTTTCCTCTGCTCCACAACCCTCATACGTCTATCCCAACACCTTAGCTGGGTTCCAGCCCCCAGTGCAGTGCCCGCCACGTGGTAGGTGCCAGTACACGAATGGAGGGATACCATTCATGTCTCTCCCATTGTCCTTAGAGTGAAACCGACACTCCACGGAGGGCCTGCCCTGCAGGCTCCTGCCCGCCTGGCCCGTCCAGTCCCCACACTCCCTGCTCACTGCTCCTGCCATGCGGGCTCTCCTTAGGACTTGGCGTTAGTGACCCAGCTTGGTGTCCCTGTTCCGTCCACTGGGGCCCTCTTTCTCCACTCCACCTACGTTTTATCCATTTTCCCTCTTGGTTGGCTCCTCCTCATCAGGAAGGTCTTGGTCACAATATCACACGATTGGAGAGACTGTGCTGAGCACCCAGCTTAAAGATATCCCGTCGCCGTCACTCCCTCATATGCGAAGCTCTTTTCCTCTGTATGATTTGACCCAGTTTGTCGTATTATATTTGCCATTTATTTGGAGTCTTTCTGCTCTACGAGACTAAAACCTAGAGCGGTTTTTGTCTTCCACTGGGTCTCCGAGGCCTGGCACACAGCTTGGCACAGGCTCCATAGTCATTTGGTGGATGGATGCAGCCTAAACCTCCACTCAGACCCAGGGCTCCCTGAAAGCAGGAGTCCGCCTCTCTTTTCAGCCCGGGACCCCTCCGCCGTGTCCCTCCCCCACCCCAGCTCTGTCCTCCCTCCAGGGTGGTCTCACCCTGCCACAGTGGGAGTAGGAGGCAGAGGTGGGGTGGCGGCAGCCGAGAATGTATTCACAGTTCAGTCCCTGCAGGCTCCTCCAAGTGACAGTGCCACTGCTATTGAGCTCAACACTCAGGCACTAGAAATCTCCAAGGAAACCCCTGCCAGTCCCCTGAGCTTACGCCCGGCCTGGCCTCAAACCCTAGCCACTTGCTTGAAAAAGGCCACGTCTTCTCTGTATCTTTAAAGGTATCTCAGCACCTGCTTTCAGTGAAAGATAACAAGGCTCAAAAACCAGAGCTATATGGTAACACACACACACACACACACACACACACACACACACGTACACACACACACACGTACACACAGCCTTGGCACATTCCTGCCTCCACCCTGGAGCTCAACAACCTTTTTTGTCCCTTTGCTCCTTTCTGCGTTCATCTCTCTGGCCTAGTCTCCGTATCTCTGTTTCCACCTACTTCTGTCTCTGTTTTCGTCTCTGTCAATCTGTTTCTCTTTCCATCTGCCCCTGTCATTGGCTGTGCCTCTGCTTCTCTTTCTGCCACATTTTATGTCTCTTTTCTGCCTCTGTCTGTTGTCTGTTTCTCTACATCTCAGGTCCTGTCGGGTCTTTGTCTGCGTCTGCCTGCTCTCCCTTCATCTCCAAGTCCCCTGGGCCTCACCTCCCTGTCTCTCCAGCTCAGCGGCAGCCCGCCTCTCGCCTCTCAATGTGCCACTAGCTCAGTCTTAGTAAGCTTTCAAGGCAATTGCAGAAGGAAGAAGAGGAGGGAGCAGGAAACTGGAAGCAAGGGGTGGGGTGTCAGCGTGAAGTAGCACTGAATAAACGTGCAGCTGTCTCTTTTCTCTCCTTGGCAGGAGGGAAGAAGCATGGGGCAGGGGAGGCCAGGGAGAGTGGGGGTGGAGGGGAGATGGATGGTGGGGCCCAGATGGGAGAGCTGGGGCCAGCAGAAGGAGCCTTAAATAAATGGGGAGGGAAGTTACAATGACCTCTAGCTCCTGGCAGGGAAATTTTGACCCGAATTGCTGGAAGCAGGGAGTTGTTAGCTGTCTGAGATATAAAAGAATAAAATGAGAAAGTCATGGGAAGAGTGGCGAGTGTGTGAGCACACAGCTGTGTTAGTTTGGTAATCACTACTTGCCGAGAAGTTCAAGGTCTCTGGCTTCCTTGGGTGGGGTCTTATGACCAGTTCTGGCCTATGCACGGAAGAGAAAATGTCACTTCTGGACAGAAGGATTTAATCAGCAGCATGAGACCTTTCAGAGGTCATCTTTCCCTCTGGCACAGTGACCAGCAATGTTTGAGCCAATGGCTTCTTCAGCCAGGGTCCTGGAGTGACTAGGATGAGCAGAGGTTGTGACGAACATGCAGTGTGAGCAAGAAGCCTTTGTGTTTCTGAACCACTGAGATTTTGGAGTTGTTTGTTAGTGAAGCATAACCTAGCCTACCCTGACTGGCTGATACAGTACATATGTTGGTGACTGTGTATACGTCTATGCCTGAGTGTAAAGTGAGCAGGCATGTTTGTATAGGCATGTGTGTGTGCCTATATATTTATGGTTCTATGTATGCAAGCAAGTGTGTTTATGGGTGTGTGAGAGGACAAATCTCCGCATTTTTGGTATACACCCAGCAGTAGGCAAAGAAGGAAAGCCCCCCTCTGCTGCCTTCTCACCTCCTGCTTCGTTTAGAAACACGAAGGGTCATACCTTGGTTCTAGCTTGCTTCCTCATCACATTCCCACCTTTAACCCGCAAGTCTCCTCTTCCCAGCAGCTGCTCCCTCTCCTCTGTCTGAGTGCTCCTGGGGTGGCTACTGCCCAGCACGATTCTCCTCTTCCCCACCTGAGCAGAGTGGCGGGTTCTGGGATGGGCATGTGACCTGGACCAGACCACTCAGACACCTTGCCCAGGATTTTCCTGCTGGAACTAGCAGGTAAGAGAGTCTCCTCCCTTTGGGGCGAGGTGAGATGTGGGGTGAGTCTACCCTTGCCATGGAAGAATGGGGGGTAAGGCAGAAGAAGCAGAGCTGTAAGCGAGAAACAAGAGGGGCCCAGATCCGGTGCCACCCCTCTCACGAGTTACACCGGTCAGTGCCTACCTGCCTGCTCACCAAGGCCGTGAGGCCTGATGGTTAGTGTGGGCTCCAGGGCTGACCTCTGGGCTCCAGGGCCCAGGCTCCCTACCCTCTGGCTTCAGGTTGGGCCCCAGCAACAGGGAGGGAGACTCACGGGAGATGGAGGGAGAGAGAGAGTGAGGCTGAGGTATTTAACCACCTGACTTGCTCCCTGTGTCACTGTGTGTCCCACCACGCCAGCCCTACAGCTCCTGTCCTGTGGCTCCTCCGTGCGGCTCTCCCTCCAGGCCCCCTGGGCCTGGCTTCCCTACCTTTAGCCCTGGAGCCTCACGACCCACTGCTGGTTTCCCTACACCTTGCCCACACCTTCGTTAAACTCTCTGAATTACTCAGAATGCTCCCTGAGTTTCCTGGTAGACGCTGATTATGAATAAAGATGCTCAGCACCAAGTCCGTGGGTCACTGGGTGTTTTTCTCACTGGCACTTTCTGCTGCATCCAACCTGGCACCACCCCCTCCCTCCTTCCTTCACCAGCCTCTCTCCTCTCCCCTCCCCGACACAGTGCTCTACCAATTTCCTTTTCTGACAGTTCCTTCTTGGTCTCTGCTGGCCTGGACTCCTGCTCTTTACTCTCCCCCCTCAGGTTTCTTCCCGTGGATTTCAGCTACCACAGACATTGCTGTTCCATCCAGCCTTTGCCCATGGGGCTCAGGCCAGAATATCCAGCTAACCCCCGGACAGTCGGTCTTTGCACCATCAGGTACCTCAAATGCAACTTGTTACAAACAGAACATCTCCCCTAGGCCTGCTCTTCCTCCCATGTGACCTTTCGGAGAGTGGCCCTGACATTCATTCACAGCGAGGCCAGACACCCGGGCCAGACACCCAGGAGTCAGACTTGACTTCAGTTTTGTCTGTCTCTATACTCTTAGGTCCTGATGCTATGACCTCCAAGTTATTTCTTGACTCCCCCCACTCCTCACGCCAATCCTATGACCCCGGAGTGGTCCCCCTCGCTTACCCCTCCCTCTGGACTGTTGTAGTAGCCTTCTGAGCGACCACCCTGTCTCCATACCCAGTGCCTCCAATCCACTGTCCACATTACGATCTGAACCTGTTACTTCCTTCCTCAGAACATTTCAGCAGCTCCTCACGGCAAGCAAGTGTCTTAGGTAGAAAACAAGACCTCCGTGAGCTCAGCCCTCCCGCTTTCTCCTGAAGGTCTTTCTACTCCTGCGGGAGTATCGTCCCAGGAACATAGAGCTGTCTCTGTTCCCCTCACACTCCAGGCCTCTCTGCCTGTGCTATGCGGTCCCTTCTGCCTGGGGTTCCCCTCCGCCCCCTTTAGCCTCTGGCCAAGCTTGGACAGCCCCTACTGCATCTCAGACAGTTTTGGTGTGGCTGTTGGGCAGAGGCAAAGTAGCTAGATTTTTTTTTAATCTCAAGGGCAATGAACTGGAGGGGGCATGTGAAGGAGGGGTGAGGGCTCGGCCATTGTTTGCAAGGGAAACCAGTGCATGAAAAGTGATCACCTTTGATCACTTTCTCTGTGTGTGTCATGCTCTTCCTCCCTGACTGCTTTCACTCACGCTTCAGGGCTGAGAATTCCCTGGCTTTGATGGTGGCGACAACCCCGCAGCTTCCAGGCTGTGGCGTGTTGAGCTAGTCGCTTAACCTCTATGTGCCTCCCTGGCTGGTCTCTCAGCAGAGGGCTCTTGGACTCTGTGTTTCCAGGGCCCTGGGGTAGGGTAATAAGCTGTTGCTGAAAAGAACTGTGAAAACTTGCTTCGGAGGCAGCGGAGTTTGTCTCCCCTGGAGGGCTTGAGTCTGCGCTTAGACACCCTGCAGATAGAGGATGAAACTATGAGTCTGGGCAAGGCCCTTTTGTTCCAGCAGTGAGAGCTCCACCTCCAGGACCCTAACCCTCCCGGAGGCCACTGCTCCTGGGGTATGTGCTCCTCCTGTGTTCCTCCTCTGCAGTTGCGTGCCATCCAACCTGGAGACGGATCGGGAGTGGAGCTGAGGGAGGGCATCTATTCTCATCTGTGTGTATGGGGGAGGGGCGTGAGTCGGGGTGCGGCTGAAGGAGACTGGGAGGGTGATTGGCTCTACCCAGCTAGGCTTAACCCCAGCTTTGGCTGATAGTGGGTCTTATCTGCTAACCCCGCCCCCCCCAAACACACACCCTTCTCCCAGGAATTTGCTTTGCCCTTTCCAGAACAATGGCTTCCCTCATTGCCTCCCCACTCTGTACCAGCTGGCTCCGGAGAGGAACTGGGGTAGGGAAGACCCTGAGGACTGGGGAGAAGGAAGCAGGGGTGGTGAAAGGGAAGTGATTAAAACAGGGCAAGAGGGACAAGCCAGCGAGTGACAGGGGAAAGGAGCAAACTGACTTGGGCAGCTCTGGAAGGCCGGCGGGCTTCAAAGACTTGCTTCGATTCTGGGGAAAGCAGCCCAGCAAGAAGCTTTTCTCCAGCCCTTCCTTGGGGAGTTTTCAACCAGGGGCATTATTTATGAGGGAAAGGGAGAGTTAGAGGGAATGGGGGGGGGGCGGTCACGTGGGCCCTGCCGTCATGGAAACAAACGCCAGTGCCCGATCCCCGGCGGGCAGAACCCCTCCCTGCCCCTCCGCTTGGGTATCCCGGTGTGGGCGCCCCCGCGCGGCCACCAGTGGCACAGCACCCGGTTGTCGGGGCTGTACCCAGGGGCCCGCCCATCTGTTCATCTTTTGGCACATTCATTCATCACCATGTGTCCAGGCTCCTTCAGCCGACCCCCTGTATCCTGCGACCTACCATGGACGCCTGGGCAGCAGCAGTGTCTATCTGTGGAAGGCTCTGGATGTCCATTCGTTGCCTGTTGTTTTTTCTCTATCCCTGTGCCCAGGAAGTCCTTCCCTGGGTATATCCCTGTGCCTTGTCTCCCAAGTCCTGCCTCTCATCTCCCCGCCTATCTAGTATCAATGCATCTATCATGGATCCTGGATCAGTCCTTCCAGCTGCCCCTGTGTCTGTTGTTTCTCTAACTGTCTCCCTCCATCCATCTATATGTATCTACACATCTATTGCTCGGGCAGCCGCCTATATATCATGCAGGCCCCATTATCCATCATTTATCTGCATATGTATCATTCATGCCTCCAGCCATCTATTATCCATCACCTCTCCTGCCGCCTCTTTGATGTCCTGCACTCTGCTATGCAGTGGGGGTGGGGGAGATTAACGCTGCCAGGCCTGCCTGCCCCAGCTCCGGAGAACAAAGGCACCAAAGGGACATGGAGGGAGCAGAGAGGCCACTGGAGAGTGGTTAAGAGAGCTGGGGTCTCAGAGTTTAAAGGGGAGTGAAAAGACCTGGGGATATGTCAGCTGGGCTGTTCTGCTGGGAATTCCACTCATCGTCTCATTGTCCTTCTCTCCCACCTCCCAAAAGATCAAGAGGACATAGGTTTGATTTGCAGCAGGAGAGCGCTAGGCTAGACACAACTGGGACTTGTCGCTGGAAGGGTGGCACTCTCTGGAGGAAACGCTGCCTGTGAACGCAGCATCTGTATGGAGATGGTCCAGCCTCATCAAGTCATGGGGTCGGGTAGAGATGGAGATGGACTGCGACTGAGGTCAAGAGGACACACACACACACACACACACACACACACACACCTCCCACACTCTTCTGGGGTCACAGGATTTCACTCAGAGATGCTTTCCTTTGACTAAGGAATTGTTACTTAACCACGTAGCACAAATCCCCCTGGGGCTGGCATCTCACGTTGTTTTTCATAAGCATCACTCCCCATGTTGTTGACAATGTTGCACCTTTTCCCTTGAGTCTGGTTTCCTGGAGGAACTGGTAGACCGTGGCTCCTTTGTGCCTCTGGTCTACACACTCTGTTTCTCAGTGTAAGGCCCCCTGCACCCCCTTTGCCCCCCTGCGCCCCCTCATGGACACACAGAAGCTGCAGAAAGGGAAGCAGAAGGGCCCCTGGCCACCCTGGGCTGGGCTCTGTCATTTCTATTTCTGCATCCCCAGTTCTTGACATCCAGGAGGAAAGAGGCCTCATGCAAGGTCGGTTATAGGAATGAAACCTCACCCACACTTCTGCCCTGTCCAGGGGAGAACAGACAGGGTGTCAGATGGCTCCTGCAGAGCCATTGTACTCTCAGGCCACTTCTCCAGGCTCAGGACCTCCTGAGGTGTTCAGGAACGCCCTGTGAATGCAGGAGGGTAACAGTATTATTTCTGCGATCTTTCTTGGGGATTCATGGATGGAAGATGTCTGGGGCTGGGTTTCTGGTGGAGGCTAGTGTGAGGGCCAGGTATTCTGTGGATGGTTTTTTAGCCCACCAACTTCAGACTAGGAGGAGGGACACACCTGTTCTTTTTACTGAGCAGGAAATTGAACAACTTAGCTCCATAAATTGCTTTGGCTTATGGGGTTGTTGGCACTTGAGTTTGCCAGGAATGGAGGATCTGGGGATGGGGAGGCAGGGTCTGTCGTCCCTAGGCCTCCCTCCTCACAGCTCCAAGGGTTAAAAAGCACTTAGCAGCAGCACATAATAAAAGCAAATGTAAGAGAAAGAGTATCGTAAGGATTTAATAAACTGCAAACAAAATTATCACGATTCTTTTCCTAGCCAGTTGAGTTTTCAGTGATTAAGAAAATACAATTTCCTATAATTAAATCTTAACAAGAAATGTTATTAAAAACACTCTGTCCCAGCTCCTGTAATAATTGCATGCTCCCTTAGAACAGTAAACAGAATTAGACTTTGCAGCATACATGCTAATCCATGTGTCATTTTGATCAAATTTGTACTAATAACCTGTCTTCTTATTCGGAGATAGGGAAGGAAGGCAAGAGAGAGCTGGGCCCGCAGAGCGCGGGTGAACTCAGGCTGGGGAGCGGGAAGCCGGGGCACTGGGTCTGGCTCCCATGATGATAAGCGTTAAATTTATTAAGCATGCACGATGTGCCTCGCCCTGTGCTAAGCATGTTATATGTATAATTTTACTCACTCTTCAAACAATCTGGAACCACGGTTTCCCTTCTTTACAGACAAGGAGACTGAGGCTCAGAGAGGTTTGGTAACTTGATCAAGGTCACTCAGACCTGGGTTAGAACCCTCGGAGCCCAACCTAAAGCCCCGTGCAGACACTTCCCTTACACTCATACATGCCCCCAAAGCCCCTGCCGTCATCATGCACTGCAGCCCTGGAGAATGTCTCCGCTTTCCTGGGGCCTGCATCGTCCTGACTGGTGAGAGCGGCCTCTGTCTGTGAGAACTGGGCTGCCCTGCTTCTGCAGAGGCCTGATGGTAGCTGGGAGGAAGAACTTCCTCACCCTGGGAGGTACCAGTGTGGGGGCAAGAGGGACAATGGCATGTGCTTTGAGGAGTTTCTTTTCCTTTTGGAAAATCCAAGGGGTGGGGTAGGATCTTGTTGGGGGCCTGGGTATGAGGGCAGAAGGCTGGTGTTTGTATGGTGCAGGGTCCCAGCTCTGCTAATGGCCCTGGGGTACAGCTCAGAACATTCTAGCACAGTTAAGAGAGATCTGAGTTGGGTGTGGAGCCGTGGAAGTCAAAACTGCTCTTCCTGCATGTGTGTGTGTATATGTGAGTGTGTACATGGGAAATGTGTGCTCGTGTATGGGCAGGTGTGTGAATGTGTATATTGAGTGTGTGCATACGTGACTGTGTGGATATGTGCATGCGTGTGTAGGTGTGTAGTGTGGTTGTGTGCAAAGCTACACATGAACGTGTGCATGTATGTCAGTGTATGAATTGCGTGAATGGATCTGTGAGAAGGTGCTTGTGATTTCAATACATGTGTATGTATGTGTGTGATGTGTGAGTGTGCAAGTATGTGCAGGAGAGTGTGGGCATATGTATGGGTCATGCGCACACAAGAACACACGCACACATGTGCTCCTGGAGCTTGTCCCTGGTGGGGAGGGGGAATGGAGACAGCCCAGCGCAGGGGCCCTGGCCGTTGCCTGACTTCTGCACCGCGATCCCCGTAGCTCCATTCGCTGGAATTTACCCTGTTTCTAGGCTCACACACGCACATAAGCACCAGTGCCTCTGCCTCTCATTCCCGGTCCACTAATTAGCTCTCTTAATTAAATTCCTGCTGGGATGGAGGGAGAGGGCCTTTACTTTCCCTGGTTCTCAGGGGACCGGGTCACGCTAACCTGGAAGACTCCCTCGGCCCTTGCCCTGCTCAGCGGAGCCCGAATCCCAGGAGGGGCTGAGGAGCGGGGCCCCTGTGTAGGTCCCTGTTCGGCGAACACTTCCAGTCCATCTGCTCTGGGCCCAGCGCCGTGCTAGGCACCGTGGGGCGGAAAGCGAGGATGACTTTGAACGCGACCAATGGGCTACTCTGTTTTTGAGCTCTTTCTTCCGATCACTCTGACTTTGAACTTGGGTCCCATCTCCTCCTCCATCTTGTCCCACTTGCTGCCCCAAGCAGCAACCTGCCATCCTACCTCTCTCGCTTCCTGGAAGAGAGTTCCGCTTTGCCAGATGGCCTGTACCTTGGGCCCCTGAGTCCTAGCTCATCCCTCTGGCCTCCTTCCTGCGTATGGAAGTTTGAAACTCACTGGTATCTCCCCCAGAGAGCCCTCCCTGGCTGCTGTGTCTTCTTCCTTCTCTGCACACCTGTCGGACTCTCATCTGCGGGGGCCAACCATTAGGTCTTGGCGTATGTTTCCCATTTTAGAGGCATGTCCTGCCTCACTCATTAGAGCTTAAACCCTTTGAAATCAGAGTCAGTATGTGTCTTGTGCCTCCTCACACAGAGGCCAGCAGGAGGTATAGCTGGTGGCAGCTCTAAGGATTTCTGTTCAGTGAATGGAGGAGGAGGAAGGTGGAGAAGACGGGGTTCCTGTTCACTGTTCTTGCCCTTGGGGAGCTCTCTGGGATGGAGAAGCCCAGGCCCCTGATCTCAGAGTGGTCAGGCCTTAGATGTCTTGCCTGACTTCTCCCTCCGAGAAGAACCTGGGATGGGAATTATTCACAGGCAGGAGTAAGAGAGGACGCCCAGACCCGCGAGGCCAGGGAAAATACCAGGCCCGGATGAGGCCTGGCCCACAGGGGACTCTGGGGCATGAAGGGCACCACAGAGCCGACCTCTGGGACAAGAGACTGCCCCTTATTACACGTCCCTGCTCCCCCACACCCAATCAGGCAGTTATTGGCAGTCAGGAGCCCAGGATGCAGAGGGGGGACATCCCAGACAGCTGAGCGAGATGGCTCTGCTCTTCAGAAAAGGGGACAGGTGTGAGTCCTTAGCAGCTGAGGGTGGACATACGGGCCTGAAAAAGGGGACCAGGATGGGCACCAATAGCATCTTCTACATACCCAGAATGCCCTTCTTACTGGGCATGGTTTCTGAGCCTGTCCCAGAGAAGTGGAGAAGGGGGGACTGAAGGGATACCTTTCCCCGGTTGTCAGCCTGTGGGGGCACCATAACAGTACCAGTCAGAAGAGTTTTTATTTCAATTTTGCACTGAATTACTCTCTTTCGAACGCATGAACTAGTACTCATTTATTTACATCTAGGTAAATTCTGCCCCATTACTTTGCCCCAGCTTCATTTGTCCTCAGCTGACCTTTGCACAGTCCCTTAAGTAAGGGACGCTGCCCCCACCCCCAGCCCCTGCTGTCCTGTGCTCTCTCTGCCAAGACCCTGTCCCCCAAGCCTTAGCGGCACTTTGTCCGGAAACAGTCTGAGGGAACCTGGAGAAGCTAGGATCTGGGGAAGGGGAGGCCACAAGTAGGCACAGGAATCTGTCGGAGAAAGGAGGGCAGAACAGAGAGAAGACCAGGCAGTGCAGAGAGATTGGCCGGGAGGAGGTGCGGTCCATCCAGACCCTTAGCTGATCCTAATATTCTGAGCACAGCTGTGGTGCTCCACCTGGGTTCCTGTGACAGGCTGGGGGTTTCCAGGGGAAAAGTAAAAATGCCTGGGGCCAAAAGGCTGATTACTTACCTGACACCATCCTTCCTTCTTCCTTAGACTTTAGAACCCTGATTCTGTTGGGGTGAGGGGAAGCAACATGCTCAAGGAAGCGGAACAGTCTCTGGCCCCGAGAAAGGAAACATGGGGTAGTCTAAGCCACCCCAGACAATCCTGCCCACCTTTACTACTGATTGGTTCAAGGGTGGACATGTGACCCAGTCTGGCCAGTGAGGTGTAGGAGGAAGGCTGCTGAGGGCAGGAGGCTTTTGTGAATAACTACTCCTTGATCAAAGGGCATAGGTGAGGAAGTGTGTCCCTTCTTCCTGTCTTGAATGTAGTTGGGTAAGAATGGAAACTAGGCTTCTAGTCAGGGTGGTGGCATAGGCAGACATGGCTCATCTCTTTGCACAACCACATCAAAATTACAACTAAAATATAGAACAAACTTCACTCAGAACCATCAGAAATCCAGGTGAATGGAAGTCTGACAACTACGGAGTTAAAGAAACCACATCTGTCCAGACTGGTAGGAGGGGTGCAGACATAGAACAGGCTGGTGCCACACCCACATGTGGTGGATAAAAATTTGGGAGGGATATCTTGGGAGTAAGCAGTCACAGATCCACACCAGACACCCCAGCCCAGGATTGCAATGCCACGAAGATAAGTCCCCACAACTTCTGGCTGAAAAAACCAGTGAGGATTCAGTCTATGGAAGAAACTTCTGGAGCCCTAAGCAGTTCCTCTTAAAGAATCCACACACAGACTTATTCAGACTCACTCCCTCTGAGCTCCAGCACCAGGGTAGCAGCTTGAAAGGTATCAATGGCATACTGGGAGAAGCTGATGTGTCTGGCATCAAGATGAGCAGAGACCATTGTCCCTTATCTAAACCCTCCCCCTAAGAGCCACAGAGCCGGCAAGCCAACTCCATCAACCTGGCTAATACTGTTTGACTTGTCTTGGAGATCCCCAGAGATTCCACCACAGTCAAATTATGGGCCCACCCAAGCTGCTTTTCCATATGAATGGCTGGTCTTGGCTTATGCTTCACAACTTCCTAAATCCTCTCAAAGAAGCAACAGCTGGCCTCAGTGAGCCCCCCCACCAGTCCCCATACCTCTTTCTAAGTAGCCCCAGGCCCAGCACTAGCAGTAGCCAGCCTAGATTCACAGCTTGGCTTCACCTGGGACTCTCTAAGCCCAGCACAAGTAGCAGCCATCTCAGATTGCTTTGTAGCTCAGGCAGGGTGGCCACCCAGGCAAAACATAGGTGGGGGCTGACTTTGGCCTGTACCATCCAGGAAACCCCAAGGCCAGCACAACCAGTGGACAGTTACAGACCACGTGGAGCAATACCACCCTGCCCCTGCACAGCTGATCCTCCATGAAGGGTGGAGGTTGGTGGTCAGTGGTCACAGCCAGTCCTGGCAGCTGAGTGGCTTGCGTAAATCCCTCCCATTGATCTGCCAACAGTAGCCAAGACTCAACTCCAAGAAGGAGGTGTACTCAGCCCACACAAAGGACACACCTCAAGTTCCCAGCCTAGGTGATAGTGGAGGCTGTGCCACTGGACCCTACAGGACACCTACTACATTAGGCCACACCACCAAGGCACAGAGTCAGAGCAGCTCTACCTGATACATAGAAACAAACACAGGGAGGCTGCCAAAACGAGGAAACAAAGAAACATGGCCTAAATGAAAAAACAGATCGAAACTCCAGAAAAAGAGTTAAATGAAATGGAGATAAGCAACCTATCAGATGCAGAGTTCAAAACACTGTTTATAAGAATGCTCAAGGAACTTAGTGAGGTCTTCAGTAGCATTAAAAAGATCCAGTCAGAAATAAAGGATACACTAATAAAATAAAGAACAATTTACAGGGAAACAACAGTAGAATGGATGAAGCTGAGAATCAAATCAATGATTTGTAACATAAGGAAGAAAAAACAACCAATTGGAACAACAAGAAGAAAAAAGAGTCCAGGTAATTTAGGATAGTATAAGCAGCCTCTCGGACAACTTCAAAAGGTCCAACACTCACATCATAGGGGTACCAGAAGGAGAAGAGAACGAGCAAGAAATTAGAAATCTATCTGAAAAAATAGGGAAAGAAAACTTCCCTAATTTGGTGAAGGAAACAGACATGCAAATCCAGGAGGCACAGAGTGTCCCACACAAGATGGATGCAAAGAAACCCACTCTAAGAGACATCCTAATTAAAATGCCAAAAGTTAAAGATAAAGAGAGAATCTTAAAAGCAGCAAGAGAAAAGAAGTTAGTTACCTACAAGGGAGTTCCCATAAGACTGGCAACTGATTTCTCAAAAGAAACTTTGCAGGTTAGAAGGGATTAGCAAGGCATATTCAAAGTCATGAAAAGCAGGGACCTACAGCCAAGATTGCTCTACCCAGCAAAGCTATCATTTAGAACTGAAGGTCAGACAAAGAACTTCCCAGAAAAGAAACAAGCTAAAGGAGTTCATCATCACTAAACTACTATTATATGGAATGTTAAAAGGACTTATTTAAGAAGAAGAAGAAGAAGATCAAAACTATGAACAATAAAATGGCAAAAAGTACATATCTATCAACAATTGAATCTAAAAATCATACTAAGCACACAGAGAGAGAATCATGGATACAGAAAGTGTTCTGATGGTTGCCAGAGGGGAGAGGGGTGTGGGGGAGAATGGGTGAAGAGGTGAGGGGATTAAGAAGCACAAATAGGTAGTTATAGAATAGCCATGGGGATGTAAAGTACAGTACAGGAAATGGAGTAGCCAGAGAACTTATACGCGTGACCTGTGGACGTGAACAATGGTGGGGGATTGCCTGAGGGAGTGTGGGGCGCTGGGGGGAGGGGGAACAAAGAGGGGAAATCAGGACAACTGTAATAGCGTAATCAATAGGATATAATTAAAAAAGTAAAAAATAGTTAAATTCTGTTTTTTAAAAAAGAATGTAATGCCTGAAGCTGTGGCTATGGCTGTTATGGTAAAAGTCAACCATCCTGAGGACGGTGAGGTGAAAAGTCGGAGAGAGCCTGGGTCCTCGGTGACACCACCAAACCACACCCCTGAGCTGCCGCACAGCGGCGGGACTACCTGCAAGCAGACTTATACCCGCCGCAGTTAAATGTCTTTATTGTTTAGGCTGCACGAGTGTGTGTTTTGTCTGTGCCAGTTACTTTCCTGCCTGTCCTGATCCAATCTAGATCCTTTTCCATCCTTCTCTTTGCCTCAGATATTTGGTCAACAGGGAGCCCTGGCAAAAGACCAAAAAGGGAAGGATAGTGATATTGGTGTTATTTATGCTTCTACCTCTCTACCTGCAAGGTCACTTTGGGTTGGTTGAAGGTTACTGTTCCTGTCAAGGTGGTCTGTTCTCCAAGTCCCTTTCTTCTGTGGGCCCCAGTAATGTCTCCCTCCCCTCATCACTTTGAGCTTTGGGTGGCGACAGCTCTATTGCCGCGATCCCTGGGTCTCTTCACTTTCCCTTGTGGTCTCCCTACACCTCACCCATATTTTAAAAATTAATCCCTTTGTAAGTAAGCCCTTCTTGAATTATCCTAACTGGGGTGTACTACCTACTTGAGGTCTTGACTAACACAGTTCTTGTAGGCATAAGAGTTCTTAACTGACATGAGTGACCCTTTATTCTCGAGCTAACTTGGCTGGGTCTGCTAATCAGCAGAGCCCAACTGGAACTGTCTCTACAAGAGCTGGCCTTTCAGGACCCACCTGGGCCCCTCCTGTGATGGCTGTTCACAGGTGTTGTGGGGGAGCACCCACACTGGAACGAGACAGAGTTGGCTATAAATCCCGTCATTGCTGGCTTTCAGTTGTGTATCTCTCTCTGGGAAAGATACATAGCTTGCAGCATTGCTGTATGTTTTGGAGATAGTGTTTACAAAATGGCTATCTACAAAAAAGGGAAATTTTCAGTATATTTCAATACATCAATGGAAGTTTCTTTATGATGTACTGTGAAGTGTCTAAATCACAATGTTTGGTATTCAGTAAAATTATTACTAGGCATGCCAAAGTCAAGAGAAAAAATAGACAGTAGGAGTAGACCCACAAGTGATCCAGATATAAGGACTTGAAATAACTATAAGTTCAAGTAACCAGAAGACAAAAAATAATTATAGATGGAATGCTTCATCTGATAATGGAATATATAAAAAGAATCAAATGGAAATTATGAAACTGAAAAATTAAGAACAGAATGTGTTTCACAGATTAGATACAACAGAAAAGAAGATTTTAAGAGGTTGAAAGAAAATATCCAGACTGAAGCAAAGACATAGCCCTATGTATTATATGTTACCTTTGTATAAAGGGTGTGTGTGTAAGAATATGTGTTTTATTTGCATATGGAAGCTTTGAAATGATTAACAATTTGTTCCCATGGTCATGGGCTCATGTAGGAACAAGACTTTCCACCGTAAACCTTTCTGTATTCTTTTGCTTTTGAACCATGTGAATGTAGAATATATTCAAAATAAGCAAATAAAATAAGTGTCTCTCAGTTATTTTTTAATAGACTATGGCTAGTATAATTTCTTTTCAAGGGTATCTATTTTGATAACTAGTTTAGTTTCTTATGTTAAACCTACCTTTCTGTCACTTACATGCATGATCCTTGCTTATCCCTAAAGAATGGCACAGTGCAAGTCTAACCAACCTTTCATGTGACAGCTGCGTGGCTCCAAGCTATATCTTATATGTTCCAGTTAAATACCCTCAGACGTTTTGCTGTTCTCATCTGACGTGGTTTCCAAGTGCTTACATTTCTAGCATTTTTCTTCTGGACCAGTTCATGTTTGCCAGTGTACTTCTTCTGTGATGTGCGGGAGGGTACACAACAGGTGAATTGGGTTCTCATCACCATGGGACTGTCACTTCCTTTGACCCAGTGATTGTATTTCTTATAATGTAGCCTAAGATGGAGCAGGCTTTTGCAGCTCTCACATCAAGTGTTTAGCAACTGTCAAAGTGATGACCAGCTAAACCAGGTCTTTTTTAGCCAAGCTTCTGTTGAACACCCCCCAGCCTCTTCTGAATTTATGCAGGGGTTAAACATCAGATCACTTTTTCCCAATCTTTTTTATCTTTTTTTTATCTCAGACAATCAAAGCTGGACTCTGGCAGCTCTCAGTCCCAGGCAGTTTGGACAAGCACCTTAAACAAGATAGTGTATATCTAGTGGTGTGATGAACAAACACCACGATGTTTTTATTGTGTCCCACAGTCTCTTTCAAACTGATCCAGGGGGGTTGGCTTCCCCTGACACAAAGGAAAACACCAACAGGCTCATGGTTTTTCTGCTCTCGCTTAGGTAGCTGATGATTCTGCAGTCACTTTTTTGGGTGACAGCTTTATCGAGATATAACTCATGCATCATAAAATTCACCCTTTTAAAGTGTACAATTCAGTGGTTTTCAGGATATTCAACGAGTTTTACAACTATCACCACAATCAATTTTAGAATATTTTCATCACCCCCAAAAGAAACCCTGTGCCATAGAAGTCACTGCCCATTTCCTTTCTCCACCTCCTCCCCAGCCGCAGGCAACCACTGATCTGCCTTCTCTTTCTATGGATTTGCCTCCTCTGGACATTTCATATAAATGGAATCACACGACATGCTGGCTTTTGTCCCTGGTTTCTCTTAGCACAGTGTTTCCAAGGTTCACCCGTGTCGTACGATATGCCAGTGTTTCATCCCCTTTTATGGCTGAATAACATTCCATTGTAGGAATATGCCACAAATTTTTTTAATCCATTCATCAGTGATGAACAATTGTGTTGTTTCCACTTTGTGGCTATTATGAATAATGATATTATGAACATTTGTGTGCAGTTTTTTGTGTGGACATGTGCTTTTATTTCTTTTGGGAACACACCTAGGAGTGCAATAGCTGGGTCGAATGGTAACTCTTTGAAGGCCTTCCAGACTCTACAGGTGCTGTACCATTTGACATTTTTTAAAAAGGTTTTTAAAATTTATTTGTCTTTAGAGAGAGGGTAAGGGTGGAAGAAAGAGAGGGACAGAAACAACGATGTGAGAGGGAAACACCGATCAGCTGCCTCCTACATGCATCCCGACTGGGTACCGAACCCGCAGCCCAGGCACGTGCCCTGACCAGGAATCGGCTGACAGCCTTTTCGTTTGTGGAACGAGGCCCAGTCAGCTGAGCCTCACCAGTCAGGGTCCATTTGGCATTTGTACCAGCAATGCATGAGGATTCCAATTTCTTCACACCCTTACCAACCCTTGTTTTATCTTGTTTCTTGTTATAGCCGTCCTAGTGGGTGTGGGAAGGGGTCTGCAGTGCAGCAACAGCTCTCTCCAAAGTAATCCCTTCACCGGGTCCTCTTTTCATAACTGCCCTCTTTAGGTCCTTGACCTGGCTGGTGGTGCTACAAGTTATAAGGCCGATCCTTGAACATTTCTTTGGCAAGTTCTGTGTATAAGAACTGACTCTGGAATTTCTCCTCCATTACATGTTGGTGACTCCATTGAAAATTCAGTTGTAATATCTTAGTTGTGCCCGACACATTATAGGCACTTTATAATGGTCCCTTCTTCTCCCTATAATGGTTTCCTCCAGCCACTGATAAAGACAGCAAGCAGATGGGGGTCAGCTCCGTCTGGCCCACGCTCCCACCCAGTTCAGCAGATGGGACCTGGTGGAAGGTTGTGTTAGAGGCCTTGCCAAAGGCAGGATGGGTGTGTCTTTGGCAATGACCTCATCTACCCAACTTCTAATGGATGTCCCTATGGTGGCAAAATAAAACAGAAGGACATCAGGGCTGCCCACTGGCTCTGCTAACTCACTTCGGAACCTTGAAAAAGCCACCTTCCTCTCTATGCCTCTGCTGTCATGTTTTCAAAACATAGGGAAGGTTGGATCTGATGAATGATAAAAATTTCAGCTGTAAAATGTTATCCAGTATACTTATTCTCTGAAAGAAATAAAGATGAACTTGACTCTTGCCTCTGGGGAGTGGTTGGGCTTATAAGAAAGCCTGGACACAGATACAGGGCAGGAGTGGGGACAGGGCTGCAGATACAATGCTGTGGGGGTGGGAGGAGCAGAGCGTGGGGTCAGCAACCCCGCACGAGGGCGGGTGGTGGGCACCACAGGCACACAGCACTCCTTGACCTCAGCTCCTCCGTGGCTTCTAGGGCTCCTGGGTCTGGCCGCTATCTGCTGTTGGTGACACTGTGTCACTCAAAGGCAGGCTGCCCATGCAGCTGAGGACTGGCTTTTACAATCTGCAATTGGTTGCCAATGTCTCCTTGCGGGGGGCGGGTACCACTCGGCTGCTGGTGAACTGTGGGGACCCGTGGGGACCCGTGGGGAGCGGGGGTATGTGAGTGTATGTGTGTTGCTTCGGCCCCTTATCCCAACCGTTTTATTCACCCCAGACCTCACACTATTGCCCTTTGGGAGATGTCTCGATGGTGTCAGGATACCCATCCTGTAGGTCCCCAGTACTCCCCCAAGAAGTGACAAGTTTCTAATTCATCACACTCAAAGCTATGCAGTACCTGTTCAGCTGCCGGGAAGGAATCTTGGGCCCAGTCTGCACCCAGACAGGCAAGTGGGGTTGTAAACAGGCCACAAATGGGAGACTGAGAAGGAACTAATGCTTATTGTACAACTACTCTGTGCTGCCCTTGGACAAGGCGCTTCTCATGTTTTATCTCATTTAATCCTCACAGCATCTTTGTAGAAAGATATAGTTCACATCACTTCTCTATGGGGGAAATTGGGCCTAGAGATCTCAGAATTTCTCCAGAGGTTTTATACTAGGTCAGGGGCTGAGCTCAGATTGGAAACTGGGTCTCTAAGCTTGTGGTCTTTCTCCTACACTTCGCTGGCTCACAAGTCTATCCCAGATTAGCATCAAAGCCCCTGTCTTACGGTGGGTTCTTCCAGCAGCGGACCTGTCATGAGGGTTCATGTGATATGTTATAAGAATGCTCACGTGAGAATCTGGCAAGAGAGGGGTGAAGCAGCACAGGAGAAAGAAAAAGCCGAGCCCGGGGAGGTTTCAGGCAGGGTCTTAGCCGCAGCCTGGTCCCACGGAGCACTCTGGAGTGTGAATCACACCGCAGGGTTGGCCCTGCCTCAAGGCTCAAGTGTTGGTCTTTTTAGTCTCCCTGCAGTGGCTGGCTCCGGGCTGCCTGGACGTATGTGGAAGGGAAGAAATGCACACCCCAACACTCCCAGCTCTCCCCACAGATCAGGTGGATCCAACCACCCAAGGGGAGTGCTGGGAGAGGTCACGATGCCAGGCATGAGCTGCGAAGCACACCGAAACTAGGGATGGACACACAGACCAGTTACAGGGATTGGAGGAGGTCATGACAGGGTCCCAGCAGCGTCTGTTGCACGCAGCTCTACCCAGCGAGGAAGGGCAGGAGCACTGGATTGTGAGTCCAGAGGTGCTCGGTCTGGTTCTGGGTCCTGCCGCTGATTTTCTTTGTGTGACTCAGGGACACTGCCACCCCTCTCTGGGGCTTTGTTTCCTCATCTGTGAAATGAGAGGCTGCATTAGATTCATTCATCCATTCATTCCGTGAGTATGTCCTGTGCGTATACTATGTGCCAGGCATCATCCAAGCACTGGGGAGACATCAGTGAACGAAAAAGACAAATATCCCTGCCCTTGAGGAGTTCACATTTTAGTGGAAAGAAGCTGATAGAGACAAAAGAAATAATTAGGTTATACAATACATTAAAGGGTATGAGTGCTAAAAAAAAAAAAAAGAAAAGAAAAAAGGCAGGGTAAGAGGGGTAAGAAATTCTGGATTGGAGTGCAGTTACAATTTTACATAAGGTCATAGAGGGTGACATTGGATGAAAGCCTGAAGGAGGTGTTGGAGGTATCTGGAGGAAGAGCACCCAAGCAGGGGTAACAACCAGTGCAAAGCCCCGTAGGCAGGAGAGCCCCCACGTGAGTGTTTGAGGAGACATCGAGCCCTGGACAGCAGGAGTGGAGTGAGCTAGGGGAGAAGGGGTGGGCTGCAAAGTCAGAGAGGTAACTAACACGGGGCCGGATGGCGGAGCTGGTAGCTCATTGTGAGGACCTGCATTTTCACTGGCAATGAGATGTGCAACCCTTCTGAGCAGAGGAGGGACGTGACCTAACTCGTGTTTTCAAAGAATATCTTTGGCAGCTGCGTTGAGAGTAGACCACAGGAGGTCATGGGCAGAAGCAGAGAGACCGGTGAGGAGGCGGCTGCAATCCTCTGGGGCAGAGGCGATGGGGCTGGGCCAGGGGAAGGGCAGCAGCCGAGGCGTGAGAAGTGGCTGGACTCTGGATAGGTGCTGAAGGCAGGGCCTATGGGATTTGCTGATAGAACGGCAGGGGTGTGAGAGACAGAGTGGAGTCAAGGAGATTTCCCAGCGTTTGCTC